>JARJCM010000262.1:0-146109 GCA_029233265.1 Mycena alexandri
AGTTGGGGTGGCGCAGCACCGCAGCTGACTCTGGGTATTAATGGCCGGAATAGCCGAGCGGCCCGGGTCACGATAGATCTTGATTATCTGTCAATTATCTGTCAGACCATTGAATAAAGACCGCAGTTGACAGATTAACCTGATCCCTCTCCTCTTGGCCACATATGCCTGGGGTAATATGTGTCTGTACTTCCTGTAAAATAAAATCCGAGCTCAGAAATGGCATCCTTCAGCCTGGACAGACAGGTTAGCTCCTCAATACGATCAGAACATGAGGCTCGGGATCTACGCATTCAAGTCGCTGCTACTGCCAGACCACGAGGGGGAGGAGAGGAACAACAGGCTAAACCGACTGAGCCAGTAGTGCGAGAGCCACCTCGCATGATGAACTTTGAAACAGGTGAGTTCCTACATTCTGGCAGGCAGAATAATGACTTCCCTCCAAACAGTGTTACTCCCTGTCAACAATTGTGCTGCCTGCTTGTTGCCTGGCTGAATCTACATGCTGGTGCCAGTCACAGAAACTGCAAATACTGTCTTGCGGGCTTTGCAATTTATTCTCCTTACAGTGCTTCAACTTGTCTTTGGGGTAATGCAGTCTTCGGAGTTTAAGGTTGAAACACCTAGATTCAAGCTTCCTCAAGATGTTCGGACTATTTATCAGATGGGAATGGAACCAGAGATAAATCGTACTGCATGCTGCCCGACATGCCTTACCCTGCACATCTCCCAATTCCAGCTACCTGTGGTTACAAAAGATCTCGAAAGGCTCCTCCCTGTGGCACAGAATTGTGGAGAGAGCGGAAAACACGCAAAGGCATCAAACGTGTACCTGCACATCTTTAGAGCACCCAGTCTTTTGAGTCCTGGCTTCGGTTTTTCTTGCTCGTCCAGATATTGAGGATCATCTCAAGAAATCTGCTACTCGAAATCAGAACATGTATCCCCAGGGAAGCGCCTATGCTATGAATGATATCCAAGATAGCCCTGCCTGCGTAGCCTCGGAAACTATACTCGATTCCCCTACAATTTGGTCTGGGCTGTTTACATTGACTGGTTCAATCCCTTCACCAACAAAATTGCTGGTTCGTAAAAGCTGTTCATGAATGAAATATTGCTGACAGTATTAATAGGCAAGGTCGTTTCATGTGGGATAATTCTGCTTTATTGCTTAAACCTCCCAATTGAAGTGCGCTTTCTGCTGGAGAACATATTCATTATTGGTATCATGCCTGGACCTGGCATGCCTGATGTTTGGGCCATCTCACACATTCTTGCAACCTTTGTGGCCAAGATGAATGAGTATCAGGCCCCAGGGCAGAAAGTGCCAACTCATCACCATCCAGAGGGTGTTTTACCCAGTCACGAGTCCTACCCATTCTGCGGATCTCGGTGCCATCTGAAAGATTGCAGGGTTTCTCTCACATTCTGCAACTTTCTTCTGCTCATCTTGTCTTCTGAAACAACAAGACATTGAGCACCTTGACCACTCAGCTTGGAAACACCGGGATGGTACTACTGTGAAGGCACAGGGTATTGCATGGCTTTCTCACACAACAATAGATGCCAGAGATAAATTGTTTGCTGAAACAGGTGTGTGTTGGACACCAATGCATGACCTTTTTGGTTGGGATCCCGTCAAACATACTGTCCTCGGGTTCATGCACAATTCACTGCGAGGTCATGGGGATGAACACTTGCGTAACTTTTGGGGAATTGGTCGGAAATCCTACCTTAAGCAGCAGCTAAAAGAGGAGGAAAAAGAAGAGAAGTTCTCGGAACCAGATGCCACTGAAGCATCAGAGGAGTTAGGTGCCCTCATAGAGGAAATGAACACCCCTCTTGAAGATCTCATGGACCTGAATGATCATTGTGAGCAGACAAAGCTTCAGCTTCAGGGACTCCCACACTACAGAATCTAGAAGGGCATTTACAACTGCTTGCTTTAGCTCCCCTTGAAGCTGATCCAGATGAAGATGAGAGTGACACAACACCAACCCCTATGCTGGCAGGAGCTCAAGCAGCTGAGGTGGATGAGACCTTTCCTACCCCTCCAGCGATTGAGGGACCATTTGATTTTACACCTCAGGAACTAGAGATAATTCGCAAGTGCATCAAGGATATTCAGTTACCAACGTGGGTTGGACGACCACCTACGAACCTTGTTGAAGCTTCTCATGGGACACTCAAGGCTCAAGAGCTTCTCATTCTGTTTACTGTAATACTCCCCCTCATCATTCCAGAATTGTGGTGGGAGAAGACTGCTTTTACACAGAGACTGCTGGTCAACTTCCACCATTTTGTTGCCAGCATGAATATCATCGCATCTTTCTCAACCTCAAATGCTGGAGCAGCAAAATACACCAATCACTTCACTGAATATCGTAAAGGACTACAACAACTGTCGCCTCACATCGCTTCAAAGCCCAACCATCATCTAGCACTGCATAATGAAGAACTGTTGCGCTTCTGGGGTCCTCTCTCAAGTATCAGTGAATTTCCAGGTGAGCAGATGAATGGACAGTTTGGAAAAATCAAGACAAACCACCGGGTATGTAAGTGACTAAATCACAGAAAATATACTACGTCGCTAATTCATAACCAAGATGATATGGACTTCACAATGCTACGTCAAATGGCTCGTCAGGGCCGCTTGGACGCCATGCCACATGATAAAAGCTTTAAACCCTTTGTAAATATTCCACGGATTGGGGGATTGTGCACTAACCATTTACTACACCGCCAACTTGCGGATTCACGTCAGCCAGGTGATCGAGCCACCTGTATCCATCAATCCCTCCAGCTGGCCATTGTCCTTCAACCGGCCGACAGCCAGCTGGAGCGGGCAGCTGTGAATTCAGCTGTCCACCACATTATTTTTTCCTGGTGACCAGCCGCAGGGACTGGGTGGTATTCAGCCTCCAGCGGCCCTTGTGCTCAACGGGAATGCCATGGTTGAATTCGACCGGTGTCGTTTGAGTTGAGCACAACCAAGTTCAGGGTGGAGCCCGTCGGACCCGGATATTTAGTGAAATAGACACAGAATTGCTTACCACTTTCAATGTAGGCCTAGGTATATATACTGACGTGGTGGTAAAACAAAGACAATCCGGAAATATTTGAGCCCTACTCCGGCGGATCACATGTCCACGTGACGGCGACAATGGTTTGTTTTGACGGGAACAAACATGGCGCACTTCTCTTTCTCTCTCCCAACTCCATCCCCCGGTGCCACCCCTCAGCAACAAGCTCAACCCACAGGTTTCTCAAGGAAGTTCTTGGCCTCGAGACTTCTCGCCCTCAAGCCAAGCCTCTCTCTGATAGTCTGTCTCAAAGGTCAAGACGCGAAAGGCTCCTTGAGCGCTCAAAGTGACCGCCATGACTTCAAAAGAAAAGAACGGCCCCGTAGTATCCATCTCTCCAAGTACCAAGACCGCCAAGACTAGAGTAATGTCTGATAGGCTGACATCAACGACTCAAGATGAAGGCAAAACAAGGTGGCAAAAACTCGGGTGGCATCGCAAACGATTTTACCCTAGCCTCAAGATGCCTCAAGATGGAACACTGGGTGGCAAGATACACTTTAGCTCAAAATATGCAAGACATCGTCTCAAGTGAAACCATCAGGAAAAACCTCCCGTCCTAATTATACCCAACTTATCCTTCGCTAGAATCAAGCTAGAATAATTAGGGATAATTACACCCGAACTACGCCAAGTTCCGGATAAGTTAGGCGTAAGTTAGGCGAACTTTAGCGAAGTCGCCGTAACTGATCGTAACGCATCTGGAAAAAACCGACTGTCTACATCGAGCAACATAGCAACGATAGTAGCTGTAGTCCTGTCGACAACCCCCCTTTACATAGAGAGCCGTAGCTCACCACCAAAACTCCATAGCACTCTGTAGCACCCGGCATGGAATCTATAGTGCTATGTAATGCAACATAATCTTTTAGTTTCAGGGCACTCACGGCTATATAATAGGATGTAGAGCTGCATATTGCTTGATGCAAAAAAGATAAGTCATGGAATGAATAATATTGGGTGGTATATATGACAACGATGACTACGTATCGGAACGGTGGTCGAGGGAACGTCCACGTATCGGAACGGTGGCCGGAGGAACCTCGAGACTGGGGACAGAGAAGGTGACGCGGGGGAAGGGTTGCGCTCGATAGAAACTGAGAGAGGTGACATCAGTGACAAAAATCGAAACATAAGAAAGTCAGCGCACCTCACCACGGCCCTCACCAAAAGTTGTTTGAAGTTTGCAAGCTTGAAAATTGAGGTACTCGAAGGTCCGTCTCGTCCTGCGACCAACTTGATCATCTTCGTCGACTGGATTGAAACCTTGCAGGGTCTTGAGTGTGTTGCAGGGTCTTGAATGCCCGGAGAGGTCTTGAGTAAAAGAATTGGAGGTTGGAAGAGAAGCTTTGAACGTTGAAATAGAGAGCTTGGATGTCCCCGGGGTGATTCTTGAAGGTGGGTCTGGGATGACCATTGACGAGGCAAATTGTGGGCTTCGCAAGGCGGCTGATTGAGCGGGCCTGAGATGCGTAGGTTTGAATATCGCAGTCAGATGGTAGAGGGTGACGAGTAGGCGAAATCCGGGGGGAAATATGCGGGCACAGCGGCGAGGTCGATGAGCGAGATGGTGGGGGGAAAGGACAAGAAACGACGTCGTGGTGGCAACGTACATCAATATCAACCAACATCACGCGATTTGATGGCTCCGGCGCCGCTCGGCTATCGACTTGTCAAATTTCACGCCGGTGTTCGAACGTTTCCCTGGCCCTTCTGCGCAATTTCAGTAACACCAATTTACTCGTGCATTGGTCCAGTTTTGATCATCATTGAACAAAAAATAAGAGCAGAAAATCGATCCTGAAAAACATCGGCCGGGGCCGAGTTTTCGCCGAGTGAGGCAATTAATATTTACTTTGAGGAATCGAAGGCAGGTACATATAGCAGACTATAAGATGTATAGGCCATTGCCTTAGGATCAGGTTATTTTTTTGGCCGGGCTCCTCAAGGCGGTCGGCGATCGACATTGTTGCAGTAGGTGAGGTAAGAAGTCATGTAACACCCTGTAGATATCCTGCAAGTAGTGTAGTACTGTGTATCTCTGGTGCAGCAACATGTAGCACTGTGTATCACTGGTGCAGTAATATGTAGCCTAAAAATGCTCTGTAGCTGCTATAGCTTGGTGCGGGAATCTATAGATCTTTGTAGCACTATCTAATCAATCGGCGTGCTACGGCCCGAGGAGTTTTTCCTGATGCGGTCAAGTAACAGTCACTTATTTCATGGCCCAAACATCGTGGGGGCCTTTATTGTCATTGTTCTTGGATGAGAAGAGTGTCGATGCGGGAGGTCGAGACTTTGACTTCACCACATTCGCGCCCGAAAGTTGAAGTCCGCTTGACAGATCGTGGCAACTCTCGGCGTTAAGCGCTAAGCTTTGGCAGATCATCAAAAGAGTACACAAAGACCAATGCCACGTCGCCTCTCTTTCTTCCCTCCCCCCACCATCTCCCTCTCCCTTTCCGCCATTTTGTCTTCCCTCTTCCTACTGCCGCCTACCTCTTTGTTTTTCACCCCACCGGGAGCTCTATAGCCCTCCTTAGGACTCCGCTAGTGCTGTCATCCCTCCACCGCATGCATGACTTCGCCACACCACACCGGGGATCCGGGCCTCAAGCCGTCAAGACTACAAGTTTTTGGCCTCAACGGCTCACTCCATTTTGGTTCCGAGAGCTCCATCGAAGCTACGACTTTCCTCGACCATTTTACTCACGGACGACTTCAACTCGCAGACGTCATCGTCTCCCCAGCCGACAGCCCCGCCCTCTTCCTCTCTTGTTGGCGTTATCAAGTTCCATCAAGTCATCAAGCTCTTGAAGCCTGGGTTCTTCTTTTCTGACCGCACGGCAGTCTACGACGCCGTCCCTCTCCCGGTTTCGCTATGAACCCCTCGAGTGCTCCCGGACTTCAGAGCTTCAGCGCCAGTTTCCATGAACATCATTTCAAAGCTCCGCATCATACCTCCGTCAATCCTCCGCTTCACATCCAATCTTGGTTCTATTTCCTGTGGCGGACCTCTCAACGTTATCAAGATGTATATGTGTCTACATATTCAAAGTTCCAAGGTCAACAAATTCTATATGTTCAAACCTGCAAGTGTTCCACGTTCCCAATACGTACTGTCTTCTTTTTACTCGTATGGTGTTTGTTGTCTGTATGTTGTGTTGTATACTTAAGTAGAGTATCCTCCAATTGATGTTGTTACTTGTTCTCTCTTGGTGCGATGTCTGGGAAATGGGAAAGTGCGATATAAGACCTCCTAAACCCAAGATAATGCGGCATAATTTGGCGTAATTCTCAGGGAGGTAACTTAATTAGACCTTCTTGGGTCTAACCAGGGTAACGAGGAAAATTAAGGAAAATTAGGGATAAGTTGGCGTAACTTTTGCTAAATTACCTTGGGGGGCTTTTCCTGATGACTGCGGAAACTCCCCAGGATTTGTTGGCCATTGCAGTTTTCAAACACTCCTTGAGAACTGGCGCGCAACCGGCCTACAAGACCACCGATTCTCATTCATCAGCCTTCATCTTCCCGACACCCCGATTAGCGAGCTATTGATATCGGCGGCAGGGGGCAGGGTTTCACAAGTTGAACGGTATTCAGTTCTGTTGTACAAGCTCTACTTTGCAATTTATTCTTTCATCTTCTCTTGATTCTCTCTGCATATTTCGTTATGAATCCGAATGAGGAAACAATGGAGCTGGGCACCCGTACAGCGTACTTGCGGCGGATCTGTCAGGCGGCTGATGGCTGTGGCGCCAGCCGAACAATGGGTCCGGCTGGCCTATGCTGGTACAATAGGATCCAAACTCTGGGAATTGGCCATCAGACAGCTGGCTCCCAGCCGACGTTGGAACGTGGCTGACCTGTAGTTTTCAGGTGGCTCACGGCTGGCGGAAAATTTACGGTGTATGGGTAGGAATTACAGTTTTACTCCTAAGGAGTGTTTCTACCATCTGAAAATGTATTCACAAAGTATTGTTCTCCCACAACGAGCATTTCGAGTTGGTGATTCGAGTTTAATCAACTACAAATAATTGTAAATATTCCACGGATTGGGGGATTGTGAGTCTTTGACATTTCGCCCTTGGGTTCGTGACTAAGCATTTCTTTATGTGGAAGGCTGATCTCGGCAGCTTTCGGCGCCTCTCACACAATTTCATCCTCCGCCTCTTCACTCATTCTTGCCTTTCACCACCACCACAACAAGTTGCCACTCGGGTTCCAGCTCCCCACATCCCCATCATCCTTCAATATTCAATGCCAATGCATCCCTCGTCGCCCCTCTTCCGGTCTCAACGGTACGCTGTGGTGATGAGGCAAAATGTTACATTGCCACCGTCGCTGCGTGCTTCGTACACGATAATTTTGGAGGTGTGTCGCTATTTATTGGCCCTTTCACATTACGGTCGTGCAGTCTTTCACGTTATGGCAACCGTGACGACGTGCCGGCGGCGCGGCGTCGCGAACATGACGAGCGCGGGGGGATCAGTACGGGCCATTGGGGAGCAGCATGCACAGTTGCAGGCATTTCACCCTTCCCCTGCCACCCATCCTCCTGCTCCTTCACCCCATCCTTTACTCACTTCGTAGCCGCTCCCCAATCTCGCTGTGTTATATTGCCACCTAGTTTTTTGTACTTACAATGCTTAGTATACATACATATTGAAATGAAACCCAGTTCTCCAGTGCTACATTCCTTTCAAAATGCCATTGAATTCAACAGACGTGAATTTCTCTCGTACTGTACTTGAGAAATTACTGCCGCAAAGCCTGCCGTTGACCGCCGGGATGCCGTTCCCGAAAGGGCATTACCATTCAAGGGAAACCCAAGGGCGAAAAGTGGAAAAGTGGGATTGTGCACTAACCATTTATCATGGGTAGGAATCACAGTTTCAGTCCTAAGGAGTGTTTCTACCGCCTGAAAATGTATTCACAAAGTATCGTTCTCCCACAACGAGCATTTCGAGTTGGTGATTCGAGTTTGATCGACTATCAATAATTGTAAACATTGATACGAAAAAAAGCTCCCCGTTAACTATTTGAGATGGCTGCTTTCACCAGTGCTGCCTCCTTCTGGCGCTCGGTCCCCACGAACAACACAAGATTGGCCTTCTCCTTGATCAGGTCACCGTATCCCAACTTCTTGATGCTCTCACGGCCCTCTTCGGCCCTCCGCGCGTACATTGCTGCCTTCTGGCGAGCGTATGCACTGGCACCGGGTCTATCCGCAGGTTGTGTGTCTGCAAGTTGGGCCCAAACCAATTGCATCCTGGAGAAACTCCGGATGGTGCGAAGCAGCTCTGCCAATTTCTGCTCCCACTGTTCCTGCCAGCGTTGCATTTCAGCTTCAGCGCGGAACCACTGAACTCGATCTCCTGAAACGAGATCAGTGTTTATTTGACCAGAGGAAACAGAACCTACCCTCGCTGGACCAAGCATCCATCTCCGAGCTGGACATTTTTGTCAGCTTACCTAACTGCCATATCCACCCTTCGTGTTTCTCCCGGCGTTCATTTTGAGGCTCCTGTGGCACCTTCAGGTCCCTTTTAGAGCGCTTGGGACCTGCAGAGAAAACCAGTGAGTTTTTTTCGACTAGCAAAATCACAGACTACAGTCTGACCGGACTTTCGTTGACTGCTTTGGGTTCCAATTGCAGCTGCAGTGATCACTAGAACCCAGATGAGTCAAAGACTAGCAAAATCACAGACTACAGACCGGACTTTTGTCGACGACTTTGAGTTCCAACTGCAGCTAGAACCAGATGAGTCAAAGTCTGCATGGATACAGAGAGACCCACTTACATTCTGGTTCCTCCAATTCCGATTCTGACTGAGTGCCCCTGTCACCTTCGTCGTACGATCCTACCATGGCCAGTGCTTTCGCCCTCCACAACAAACCATTTGTACGCTTTGAATCACCTACTCGGCGCTTGTGTTGGACCGGTTTCATGAATAAATCGGCCTCGGTTAGCCCAGGGAAGGTAGTGCTTCCGTTGAGGGCAATCAACGCCATACGGACCACACCGTAGGACTCCATGTGTTGGTTTTGGCGTTTAATGGCCTCTGCAATGTGGTCACCGGCCCGGGAATTTTGTTTCTGCTGACGGTCGTTCTTGTACTTCTGGAAGCGTAGCGTACCGAGCCCTTTCACAATGTTCTGCAGGGCCCGTAAGATGTCGAAGATCTGACCCTCACGCCACTTGGACTCCTCTGCGCCCAGAGGAACAACATCCAGTTGTTGCCTCTCAAGCTTAGTCAAGTCGGAAGGGAGATACAGTTGTTCAAGTTCGATGGCCGGTCCGCAAGCAGTTTGAGCGGCTACCTTATCTCCGAGCTTCGGCATGAAGTGCTTCTGGTCTCGACGAAATACAGCCATCTGGTCTCGCAATTTTGTCGTGCGCTTCGAGATCTCTTTCTTCCACGCCTGTAGCTCATGCTCTTCAGTGTTGTGAATGAGGTGCTTCAGCTTTCGTCTGGCAAAACAGTTAACCCGATCGCGTTGAGCATGGGGCTGATTGACTTACTGCGAGTCTTGGATCTTTAGACCACGGTCCAGGAATTCAGCGATTTTGTTCCTCGGGACGAGAGTGGTGGCAAAATTGTTGTCATCGGATATCATTTTATCGTAGATGGTTGCCTGCGAAGGCACTGTAGCTTTTTCAGTACAAGCACACAGATAATTAAGAGGTTCAACCTTTCGTGGTGCTGTGCTTGTATACGCTCACTGCGTCCTTGCCTTGCTTACTTGTGATTCGAGGTATCTCCTTCCATTCAGAAACGCGATCACTGAATGAGAAACTGAGGGCGATGAAGTGATCACATTTTGTCTTATATTTCTGTTTTGCCTCCACAATGCCCTCAGACAGATCCGAGACTTGGAGGCATATTAATGTGATGGTATCAAGAGGCGAATGTACTCACCAAGTTGGGATGTTTTTTTGTGGTTCCAATCCCCGTGGTGCTGGATCATTGTATCCTGGCGGTGCCGAGATTCATTTGTCGCACATGAGGCCCAAGCTGGTTGGCCTCTGGCCAATAATGCTCCGCCGTCTCCCCATGGAAATGACCGATACATTCCATGTACGCCGTCCCAAACAGGTACGTGCAAGAGTCTTGATGGCCCTGTACATGAAGAGCCGGCACACCCCACCGCATCTTCTTGATGTATTCCAGCTGGTCAGGGAATTGTTTTTCGAAGCGGTCCTCCAAGTAAATGATATATTGGCATGCAATATCGTAAGTGGAAACTTTGTCCACATCGTCAACTTCGACTTGCAGTTTGAACATGAACTCCTCAGATGGGTTATGGTTTTTGAGCGCCATTGCCAGCGCGTAGTCCGAGTTTACGAATCTAATTGTAGGGGTCAGAAAAAAAAAAAAATCGGTTCGAGGCGGTGAGGTATACCGTTCGGCGTGCGGAAGGTCCACACAAGACAGGATAAACACATGGCTGCATTAGCAATTTACGGTGCCAGTGCGAGCCATGTTATTGAATTTTTTCTTGTCTTGTTTATTTACGACCTTGAGATAGTTGCAGGTCGCTTTCTAGTGGTAGGAATGAGATGGTAGAGCGAGTGATGGGTTGGTTCATAACACACCTCGGTGGATGTTGGCACGGACTGCAGATACTCTTGGTACGCAGATTCCAGTGGGAAGTATGCTTTACCGGCGCAGAGAGAACATCATCTGGATCGGTGTTCTTGCTGAACTGATTACACTGATGATTTCCGTCTAATGTGCGCTGACTTTGATTCAAATGCCTGAGCGAACGATTAGCAAGCCTCACAAATAGGAGCACCAATCTTGCCTCAGATGCGCCGGTGTTTTTGGACAATTGGGATCCGAGTTGAAGCCGGGTTCGGGGCAGCCTGGGCACCAAACCAACAAGTTTCCCCGCGGCCGATGCGGAAGGAGGGTGTCGATCCCATGAAGCTGGCCCGAGCGCTTCACCAGTGTTAAATAATTGAATACACGGACGACGCGGAGAAATGCAGCGTATGGGTTCTGTGCCAGGAGGCGCAGTCAGAAACCGAAACCAATGACTGAGAAGATTCAGAACATACCGCAACATCCGCTGTGAAAGAGTTGTCAGTTAAGCGCCGGATAGCGCCCAGATAATCGTAAGCTGCTTTCTTGGATTCAAAGTTGTGCAACTGGAACTCCTTCAACATCTTGATGGTGAAGGCGGTGTGTGCATCTTTTGCGGTCGCAGGGAACAGTCCGGCGCGGACGAGTTGCCTGTCCTTGTTGGGCGGGAGCTCCTTGCAACCACAGAAAGCAAGACGTGTTGAATGGATACCGTTCCCATCCACCACCGTAAAGAGACGCTCGCCCACCGCGCTCGGGCATGCACTACCGTTGTGACCAAGATGGATAACGTGGCCGAGCGTCGAAATGTCGTGGCGCAGAAAGAACTCGGTCAGAGGATTCCAGACCTCTGCCCAATGGAAGGGATTCCGAAGATGCGAGTTAATAAAGCACTTGGAACATCCAGCCTCATATCCTGTGCATTCAAAGCACTTAGTTGTACGCTGCTCTTTGGATCCACATGAACAGAGAAGATCAACATCACTGTCCACCTCGCACTCCAGTAGCAGCAAGCCGAGCTCCTCAAAACTCCCCCCAAAGTCATCAAGAAGTTGGCCATTCTGCGATGAAAATGAGATTCATGTGTGACTAAAATGATAATAAGAAATGCTACCTGAGTGCGTTTCTTTTCTTGAGTGCCTTCTGTATCAGGCTCTTCTTCCGGGGGGACATTTTTTTGAGGGGCTTGAAAGCTTGTGGGAGGGAGCACCAGTTTCCCAACACTGCTTATCTTTGTTGTGCTCCCAGTGTCGGTAGTCGCAGTATAGTGGACACGCTTCACACTGGGGTTGTGAAAGACCACATGTCCACCAGAGGGTCCGGCAAGTTCGAGCTCAGTAGCCCTTCACTTTTGGGCCTTCCTCTGCATGAGTGGAAGGAAGGAGTCAGAATGGAAGCGTTTTTGTTATGACTTGTTTGGCTGATCATGATTGGTGTCAGGCAATTTGCACGTAGTTTATTGTCTGCACCGAAAAAAATTCAGATAACCCATGGGGACTACCTAAGCCGATTACACCCCACTCCCCACCTTGGAGCAACGACCCCCTACCTTTTTATCATCTCTGTTCTCGGCGTTACAAACGTGTGACTGATGTGACACCATCGATTAATGGCACGGGCGGTTGGGGTCAAAACTGAGGACACAATTTTCCGGTCCCTAAAATGCGTTGAAATAAAGCATGGGTACTACCTGAAGTGGATAATATGTATTGAGGGGCAGAAGGTGCGAAAAATGACATTAAATATTGATATGTAGAGTAATTTTATCCTGGGGACGAACTCCCAGTGTTATGGGTGTGAGAGAAGTACGAAACATAAACTAATATGAAAAAACGAAGTATGAGGTAAGGGAAAAAGTTTGAAGCAGTTTGCGCGGTAGTGTCGTCGTAGATAGTCTGGTAATTAAAGAGTAGAGATAAGTAGGTTCAAGACTTGAAGATAGACCCTAAAAGGTCGTCAGGGCTAAGAGTGTTGGCGTTGTGGGCGCGGAGAAAAAGGAAGTTATTGGGGTTAATGATGGGTAACGGAGAGTCAGGAGCGAAGGCAAGCCACTGGCGTCCATGCTGTAGATATAGTTCACCATCCCATTAGTATCGTAGCCAAGACGGGCCAAGGCCTGCTGATAGTCATGGAGTATCAAGAATGGGGCGTTGCCCTGGGAGCGGGGGTAAAGTGTCAGCAGCTGGTGTGTGCAATGGTGCTGGGCGGCCTTCAAAAGGTTGAGTGCTTGTCATGAGTCGGAAGGGGTTCACTCACATCCAGCAATACATAGAGCCGAATGGGAGTGAGGAGATCGATGTGAACAACTGGCTCAGGGGGGTATTGCAGCTCAAGGTCGTCTTTATCGGAGGAGGAGTCGGACGAGACTGATATGATAGATGTGGCCCTCCCCACGACTGTAGAAGAAGTGCCTGCAGAACCTCGTTAAAGTGCGCCAGCGTGGTTGGAATAGAGAACCTACCATCCAACACATCATCAGCCGACTCGACACCAGCTCCTTCAACTTCAACTTCACCCGCAACCGTGTCAACGGCATCTAAAGCGTGGGCGGGGGCAGAGTGAGAGGACATGCTCGGAGTGTTCAGGAGGATGTGACCATCAGGTGAGTAAGGATAGTTGAGGCCTTAAGGGAATGAAGTCGTGAGCCAGATGTTTGGGATTTATGGGTAGAATGACTTTACCCAGTATGGGGGCGACAATGGAGGAAGAGGAAGGGGAGCGAGAGATTGACTGGATGGCCATAGGGAGGAGGGGTGGGTCAATAGGCCCATGCATGACCATGGCGGGAAGAGGTGGTTCATCCTGTGCTGGGCATCAATAGGTGTACCAGCGGAAGCCAGAACTGTCTCTTACCTCTTCAAGTGGCGGACCAAATCTTGTATTACAGCGACGGTACGGAGTGGGGCGGTTGTCCCGGCGGGTCTGACTCAGAGCAGGGAAGGGCGATGAAGATGAAGAGGAGGAGCCGGAGGTGCCGCGATTGGGTGGTGAGTGCGAGATCATACGAGGGGGACGAGGTGTTTCCGTGACCTCTTCACGTGCTGCCAGAGGACGAGAGATCGTGGGATGGCCGGCGACCGCTGGTGGGGCCTCTGTACAGACATGGATACAAATGTCGCAGTCCGGATGGTGTTTTGGGATGCACTGTGAAGCGTTAGGTGGATTTTTCTAAAACAAACGGGACAAACATACGACTTGAAAACGTCTCCCGATACGTTGGATGTCGGGTTTTCCAACGTGGAGTTTCACCCCTGTCCAGAGGTGGTCTCCATCGGGCACGTGGGAGGGACGTATGCGGTAACGAGGAAGCGGATTGAGGAGGCGAAGGACAGTCCTCCGAATCCTTGTTTCAACGAGAGGGCGCAAGACAGTCTTCCGGTCACGGTCATCGTGTATGTTGAGTTCGTGGCAAATAGGAAATTTTGGTGAGGGGGAAGACATCGGAGGAGAGACTTCAGAGATCGATGAGGGGTGACAGGAAGATGCCAGAGACGGGCAGAATATATGCGAGGAAGATTGAAGACCGGTATCAGAACTATAATCATTATTCAGGGTCGCGCAATGTGCTCGCTTGAACACCAACATCAGACCTTGATTGCAAATCCTCCCCCAAAAAAACTCTCCATTCTGAAACCTTACAACATTATCTACCGCCGACGGGCAATTACGCAGCCAAGCGAAAATTGTATGATTTACGAAGGAAATCGCAGCAGGTATGATGGCAAATGTCGGACAATGCCGAGCGATGCCGTTACCTTACCCACTTACCAAAACTCTCCATTCCGAAACCTTACAACCGTATCTGCAGTCGACGGGTAACTACGCAGCCGAGCAAAAATTGTATGATTTACTAGGTAAATCGCGGCAAGTATGATGGCCGGACAATGCTGTTACCTTACCCGCTTACTGGAGGCGAGGCTCCAAAAAAAAAAAAGAGGTCTGACACCACTAAACCTACAGGAGCAAATGAAGCTATCCCATACATACACTCTGAAGTCTCCTTGGAAATCGACCTGGACCGCTGCTTTGGAACCGGGCTCCACCTCAACTTCAACCAGCACCTCGTAATTGAGACAACTACAAAAAATCAACACACACCACTCGAGCCTGAATGGGGAGTCAATTCTTCATCTCTCTTACAGTGAGCTAGTGAGCTGAAGCTGTTGATAAATGCCTAAGCAAATCTTGCTGTGTACTATTGATCGTTCCATCTCACGGATGGTCACGGTCACGTGTCCGTGACTGGCGCGTCCAGGGAAACAAGGGTCCTTTACAAGCACTCGATTCACCATGAGTGCATCAGAGATTGCTCCGAAACTCCACCACATGCAGGACGCTGTGCACACAACTTCAATTTCACGTTGTTGTTCTCGGTCCATATTGGAGCACAGTTAAGGTAATAAATCAATTGGAAAAGCCCTGAGCTACATTGTATGGGGGTACATGAAACTGTGTGTGCAAATCAAGGGGGTAAATCGACCCTGACTGATGTTTTGTCCACATGGCCACTCAATCCTATTTTTTTTCTTCTCATTAGGTGTTCTTTCGTCTGGCCTTACCCATTTTCCTCTCGTTTCCGGACATATCACCATAAACATTGGCCCTCGTCTCATATCTTGATTCACCTCTCATTCTCTGTGTTTTTTCACGATGGTCAAAGGCCAGTTTTTCCGCGGAGCAGCACGCCCACATCGAGTCTTTTTATCCGGACTTTGTGAAGGAGATGGACAAGGGTGTGAGCGGCATGGACTTGACGCGTTGGAAGCAAACGAAGGCCTCCAATATCCTCGACTCTCCCTTCTTCCTGACCCTGGACTTCACAAAGTTCCCGAGGAAGACTTGGTTCGAGGTGCGACAACTTCTCTGACCTTGATGAGATGAGTTGCTCATTCTCAGGATTTCTCCAGATGATCGTCCGAAAATTCACCAACTATCGGAACCAAATCTACCTCAAGTCAGAGAGTGCCGCCACTGCAACCATGTCCGTGGCGCAGGTCAAGAAGGCAAATCCTCTGCTCAGGTTCTCGTCGCTTATGACTGGCCGGGAACTCTTCGCCGTCGACAACTACAAGAGCATCCTCCACGCCGCCAAGCAGCGGGCATCTGACACCAACAGTAAAAATCCCGCTGCTGCTTATCAAACGGTCCTGAAGGAGCAGTGGGATGCGCTCTCTGGTGAGGATCAAGCGCACTGGAACGAGTTAGCCGAGGCCCAGGGCGGGGATATTGGAAAGTAAGTCTACACTTCAACGATTTCCGGTGATGGGTTTACTCATTTGACTATTCCAAGAGATCAGAGGGAGTTTGCGACCAACTTAACACTTGCACTTCGAGACCTTTGCCAGGGCAAGCTTCTGGGGGATGCCGAGATGCTCCTCTTTTATGGCTTCCGGGACTCGAATGATGATCTCATTGCTGGAACACAAGTCTTACTATTTTGTCTTGAGGGAAATGCGACCTAACAGCCTACCTTCAGCGTGCAAGCCCACTCGGTGCACAACCATGTTCACTTCGGTGGCACACCAGAAGAGCTGCAACTCCACCATGGAAAGGCATGGGCCGATTTTGCGGAACAAGTCATACCCCGTAAGCCACAGTGCTCACTGACGTTGAAGCCTAGACCGATAATTTTTAGGTCCTGTCATATCGAACCCGAACCCTTCCCTCCCTCGCAACTCGAACAACCAACCGGTGTTTCCTTCTATTGATATCAACACAATGCCAATTGCGGATATGCGTATTTTGTTGGCTGATTACTTTGACCTCTGCTGGGGTGAGTATTATTTCACCTTTTCTCAACGACTCCTGATGTACTTGTGTAGCCCACCAGAGTCCCGGAGTAAAGCTGCCATGGGAAAGCATCACGCTCGACCCGGCACAATATTACGACGTCTCGGCAACTTATTTCTCAATCAAGTTGGATCATCCTCAAAACTTGTCGACGATGAAAATTCTCACCCTTGTTGATGGACTGCTCTCGAGTTCGGTCATTACCAGTCCCAACCCCTTTCAGTTTTTGCACCAAGGCACCATCCTGGTACCAGACACTCCCCCTGCCAGCTCGGTCTCGGCGGTTGAAGACACACCACACAACCCCAGGCCTGAAGTCCCCGAGTCCCCACCTACTCCGCCGCCTAATCCCATTCTCGAAGTCCCCGAGCACCCATCGGCTTCGCCAGCAGCACCCCCATCAGGCAAACCCAAAGCGCGCGGGGGAGGAAAGAGAAGAGCGGGGTATGTTTTTTCTTCTTTCATACTGACCATCCAAATTGATACTCTTGCTAAGGGGAAACACCGAGTCCGCTGATGATAACAAGGCCGCCAAAAAACGCAAATTGCAGTCAGCGGCCTCCTTATCTCAATTTCCCTCCCGCCGCTTATTGACTATTTCTCTCAGAGCCCATAGCGCACCCGAAACACGCACATCTACGCGGTCACGGAAGCCAAAGAAGACCACGGACGCCTCCGCTGCTGCAAAATCAAAACCGCAACCACCAGCAAAGAAGAGACGGTGTGTTTTGTCTCTACCTCAATTGAAGCCGCCCTTACCTTGCCCCTAGATGGCGTGGTTATGCGGAGGTTGACGAGGACGGAAATGAAGTCTAGGCTGAATAAACTGTGTGCGATAGGCCAGTTTCTTTCGTTCTTTCTTGTTTGGTTCTACCTTCAACTTCAACGACGCAGTCTCATTGTCTCATCCCTTTCTTCGGAGGTTCAGTTTCAATGAAATTTCCCGTTTTATTGTCTGGTTCAATTCCTTCCGACAGTTTGAACAGAATAAATGTTCAATCCGGAGTTGATTAATCACTCCTCCTGCTGAACAGAATCACGTCTTATTGTCTGGTTCAATTCATTGCGCCAGTTCGAACAGAATCAATGTTCAATCCGGAGTTGATTGATCTCTTCCACAGAATCACGTCGTATTGTCTGGTTCAATTCCTTGCGACAGTTCAATCCGGCGTTGATTGAACTCTCCTCCTGCTGAACAGAATCAGCGCGCTCAGGTTCGTTCAATCAAGCATAGATTAATTGGTTAATCGCTCCTCCCACTCCAGTAATGAATTATTATAGTCACTGAACTGATTAATCGGAGTTCTGTTCAACTGATCAACCGTTCAATCTGAGATTCCTCTGAGTACATCGCTGTCCAGAACCACCTAGCATGCATCGAATACCCGAGAGTACTGGCCTAATAGGTAGTAAGCTGATTAATCAGAGCATTGCTCAAGTTTGATTGTATGTCTAGACAGCCATTGCTTAAACGAACTTCATATGGTTACTGAGTTGGGGCTTCACCTGAAGTTCTAGGCGCGGACTTATGTACCCAATAAAGTCCTTTGCATTCGACCTAAGTAATACCATCCATCACTCCGCCGCCTGACCCGGTTACTGTAACCCTTAACGGTGCGTTCAAGCACGCGCCGAGCCTTTGGCGTGGGGCACAAGTTCATCCTCTTCCCGTCTTGGCAGGATGTTCTCGTAATGTCTCCGACTCCGGCATAATTACGGCTTTCGACTCTCTCATGTCCACTCGGATGCATTCAAATTTTTATCGTGCCCCAAGACCCAGCTGAAAAGGAGATGAAAACTAGCGAAACGCTCGGTTATCGTATCCCTTACCTTTGGTTCGCCTGATGACTCGTTTCTGAAAAACCGTGAGTTCCAGAGCTGTGATCCTCCCTGGCGTGGGGAAATGCGGCCTTTGCATTTCAACAGCTGACGGCAAAGTGTTCACCTCACCTCTCATGTGACTACAGTGGTCTTCGCAGTATTTGAAGCGGTGACACGGCATCCACGCCCACTACCTCATATCCCCATAACTGACGGCATCATGGAATACTACGCAATCGTACTCGCAGCTCTCATCTCAGCCTTTGCAGTGTATTTGATCTTCCGACGCCAGAGCGCGATCCGGCATATCGCAGGACCACCATGCCCGTCGTGGATCTTCGGTACGGTTCCCAAACACATGTCGTCGACTTATCATGCTCCGGCCAACACTACACCCCAGGACACATGCCTCAACTGTTACTCCCCCCGCGGTACGGTGACCACGAATTCGGTTGGCAGAAATTGTATGGGGCCGTCTATCGGATTCAAGGATGCTTCGGGGCGCGTCTGCTTTCCTTGACTTCACAGAACCATTTGTCGTATTTATCGTTATCCCACAGCAAGATCGTCTGATTGTTTCTGATCCAACGGCGCTGCAGTACATCCTAAACAGCCCGAACTTCTTCCTGGGGCCGACGCTCGACGCTGTGGTGAATCTGATGTTCGGGGCAAGGAGCGTTATTTGCGCACGATGTAGGTTTTCCGTAACAGATATATTTCTAGGGCTCATGATTGATTTTAGGGAATGAGCACCGACGACTCCGCGCGGCGCTGAACGTCGGGTTCACTGCCGCCGCTGTACAAAACTGTCTGCCCGTGTTTAGGAAGGTCGCAGAGATGGTGAGGATATTGACGATTCAGCTTCACGCATGGTCATTCCCACCGTCTCCAGATTTCAGAGGAATTGGAAAAATCCTCTAAGGCGTCGACCAATGTTTGCCCAATCCTGAGCAACGCCACTCTTAGTGCAGTCAGCGAAGGTTGGCGAGGCAGTGGAATTTGATTGCGGGGGGGAACTAACATTGAGGTTACTTAGCCATTCTCGGGTATTCCCTTCAGGATTTGGGCGAAGATTTCGTGGCCAACAACAATAGGATAGTGTGAGTGTCTCATGCCACCAAAGGAAAATACCAATACAGTGTCCTTCTGCAGCCAGCTCGCCGCCAGCCAATCGAAGACCCAAATTCTAGCCGATGCAATCGGCGCATGCCTACCGTCCTGGTTCTGGCGTGGAGCGATGTACCTCCCAACCACGGCGTTCCAGATTATCCGCAAAGAACGACATCTCACCGAGCGCATCGGGCGCCGAATTGTCCGGGAGAAGAGGGACGCTGCGGGGAAGGGCGTAGAGATTGATGGTGATGTTTTTGGGCTGCTCTGTGAGGACCTCTTGTCTCGGCTTGCTAATTAGGAGAAATGACGAGGAATTTTGACAGTACAGAATACTTCAGACAACACGCGGAAGTTGAGCGAGGGTGATGTTGTTGCTCAGACTGCGCTTATTCTGGTCGCCGGGCAGGAGACGACTGTGAGTACTTTGTACCGGGATTTGTCAACTTCCGTGCTCTGACGTTTTGTATGGTCAGGCCAACACTATTGCATGGGCGCTTCTGGAACTCGCCCGGAACCCGGATTCCAGGAAAAGCTGCGGGCCGAGGTCCACTCCATGTCTGGGGAAGGCACGGGACATGCCAGCTACAATAATATGCCGCTGTTGAACGCATTGATCAAGGTGTTGCATCTATGCCGCCAAAGATTGATGTGACTGAATACATAATTCTGCTCCAGGAAACACTAAGGCTCTACCCAGCAGGACCAATGTCGGAGCGTGTCGCCCTGCAGGACACGGGAATCCCGTTGGCGGATGCAATCACCACCGTGACCGGGGAGCGAATCAACCAGATACATGTTCAGAAAGGACAGGTTATCACATTGGCAATCGCGTCGTACCAGAGGTGTATTTGGTTATTCGACTGGAATTATCGCTCATCTAGTTGACATCTCGATTTGCAATAGACTCCATTCGCGATGGGGGGATGACGCAGATACGTTCAACCCGTCACGTTGGTTGGACGGTGCAGCGCATTGCCAATCTCCTGCAGGTACAAATTGATGTCGGCAGCAAGGTCCTCATCAGCGAGCATCGTTTCCTTCCAGCTGCCGTAGGGATTTACCACTAGCAGTTTACGGTCATGGATGTACTGTCTCGCCAGTTGGCAGAGTGATCGCATGCAGTAAGTTCCCCGGCCGAGTCCAACTGCAGCCTGCATGGCAGAGGCGCCCCAGTGGCCATAAGTCTTAGAGCGTGCATCGGTGTATAAATTCAGGAAGATCCGCATTCCCTCTAAACGAATGCGCACAAAGGGGTCGTGCTTAGGATCTTTATACCCTCCAGAAACACCTTGTGACTCTCCGCGTAGAGCAGCCGATAAATCCTTCACGGCGGCAGCGGCTTTGAGTATTGTCGGTGCTTCACGGAGTCGGCCTGGGCCCGCGAACGCGTCATAAACATTTGCATACGCGTCCTGGGACTCTGGATCGGCGGCTGCAGCCTGTGTGAATGCCGGTGTCTCGTTTTCCGAGAGTTTCGAGCAAATAGAGTCAAGGCTGTCGAGCGAGGCGGTGGACTGATTGGCGGGGTGGGACTTATCAATGGCAGCTAGATAGGATACATCGTCTTCATCGGGAACTTCCTCCACTGTCGCGCGACGTGATTTAGGTGGATCGGGCGGTGGGGACAGTGTGAACTCGTGGTAAGATTGTGCCGGAGGACCAGTCGGCGTCTCTGGGGAAGAGTTCTGATGAAAGTAGGTGCCATATCGAGTCGGAAAATGACCCGGTGGGAGAATGCCGACATTTGAAGAAGTCGTCAAAAACACATCTTCCGTGATGTGATCTGCAATCGGCTGGTCTATAGACACCTCTGAAGCCTTTCCCTTGGGTCGAAATGTCAGGCGACGCGTCAAAAGCCTCTTTGTGTGGTATGCCTTACATTTTCTTTCTCTGCAATTCTCCTTTTTTTCCGCGGTGACAGGGCCTTTTTCACAGGGGATAATGTGTTCTTGACGCGCTGAACGAAGTTATCAGCGCGATCACGCAGCCACTTGCGAGACGTCGAGGTGCGAAGAAGGAGCGCGTTTTTGGGCAGCTTTCGGCACAAAATCGACATCTAGTCATTTTTGGGGCATGTTGGGACGAATCCCTTGATTGCTAGGTACTTTTACATGCTTTTCCCGTAAATTCATGGCACCGGTAAGCTCGGGGTTATGTAGTTATTATCTGGGGCCATTTTTCTCTAATATTTGCCCAAATCGGGCGACTGTCACGCTGGTCATGTGACGTTCACCGTGTTTGTATGGCCCCTACCTTAAGGTAGAGGGCGTGGAATCCCGGCACCCTTATGTAAGCGGCCATCAGATGAAAACTCGGCTTGTTATACTGTCAACCCATGAATACTGGGGCTCAAAACTCTACAGCCAAGTTATAGTATGCTTAGTTTGAAGGGGTTTGGCTGTTGAATTTTTTTTTTTTTGCTTCCCAAAAAAAAGTTATAATGGGTTCAAAAAAATATATTTTGTTTTATTTCTATGTGCTTTTGGGACTGAACGGCATACTTTTGTAAAAAACGGCCGGCAGATTTGGCCAGCATAGCCACCGGCACGTGACCGCAGAGCGCGCCATTTACGCGTGTTTTCAACGTGTTTTCGGTGTGTTTTGACACGATTTTGAGCCCTTTTCTCCCTCCTGGACCCACCACCCAATGGACCCCGGATGCGCCCTGGGCTTTTGTCAAATGGTGAAAGCCAGGATTTTTATTTTCCTGATGACCACCCAACCATGCCAGGTTATTTCAAGGGAATGGAGCAAATACTTAAGGAGCGTGGACTATGGCGAGATGGTCTTCTGGCTCAATGCAATGCCTTCAAGTGCGAGCCGGGACGCACTGACTGCTGTTGCCGTCGAATTCTCTTCACACAACCTGACTTTGTGAACCAGAAATCTGCGCTGGCAGAGCTTGTGGAGGGGCCACATTTGTGACTTCTACCCAAAGTATCACTGTGAACTCAACTTCATCGAGATGTACTGGGGGGCAGCCAAATTCCGCTACCGCACAACACCCAAAACAGCAAATATTGATGAGATGGAGAGGAATGTCAAGGCTTGCCTCGATGATGTTCCTCGTCTTCAGATTATTTGGTAATTGTTATTCCAGGTCACTGGTTGGTACTGATAGTTGTACTACAGATATGCAAACCGTGCAGCACGCTTTATTTCGGCCTATTCACAGGGTCTTAATGGTGCGGACTTGATTTGGGTTAATAGAAGGTATTCGGGTCATCGCATGCTACCTTCAAGCATGGTTAGAGAGATTAAGGCCTCAATTCCTAGCTACAACTAAAGATGTGATTGACTTGTACCTTGAAAAAATATGTTCTGAGCAAGCGGGTGGCACAATAGAGTTTTTTTTCTTCCGAACTTGAGATTTGACTGTGGGAAAGCTCGGCAATCAATTGATCACTGCTGACATAAGGGTGCTGGGATTCCACGCCCTCTACCTTATCTTACATTGTTCAATTCAAGGGTAATAGTCGTGTCGTATTTAACTAATGTCTTATTGGATCGTAATTCTATTCTCAGTCATTAAACTAAACAAAGTGCTTCCTGAGAGAATCGAACACGCGACCTCGGGGGTTCAGGCAAAATACAGAGTTCCGTGCACTAACCAACTGAGCTAAGAGAGCATGTAAGCCAATGGGAATGATTCTGATACATAGGTACCCTCCTATATCCAAGCCAGGTTACTCTTCTCTCCGCCCACACCCGTTGCCCATTCACACTGTCTGCTGTATCTGGGGTGTGGATAATTTTCTATCCACTCTGAAAGACTTCACTTTGAAAAAAAAATCCAGGGTGTGTAAAATATGTGGTAGATGCTAAAAATAGACCAAAACCAAAGTTGTAGAGCTTGAAGAGAGCTACAAAAGTCTTCTCTACCACTTTTCGCCAAACAGCTTGGTTGAAGCGTAAAACACAAAATACTTTCCAACACGCGACAATTTTCAAAGTCAGAACAACTCAAAACCAAACCTTCTGCAATTTCCTGAACAATCAGATCTTCATAATGTGTGTTGAAGAGTGGACAGTTGGGCGCTGATCAGAAACCACATAATACCCCGTTGAACTACATAAACTACATAGAATCCCCCAAACTACATGGAACTATGTAGAGTCCCTACAAACTATGTAGAACTACATAGCACTACATAGTTGAGCTGAAACTACAGCCAACTACAGCCAACTACACCAACTACACCAACTACAGCAAAAAAGAGGTTTTGCTGATGTTGAACGCTAGGCTGTGCAAGTCATTTGTAGCACAGCAACGGGCAACATTTGACAACAAACTTCGTCATCGTTATCAGTCTGATCGTGACGAATCACCCCGACGAGGACTCTGTTTTCCAAAGAAACGTCACTGCATCCACAAATGCCTTTATTGCTCTTACACTCTCTACCAATCTACTATGCACGGGTACTCTTTGTTTTTCCGTCACAAATCAGATTAATTGACTGTTTCACAACCCCTAGGTCTCATATCTTGCCGGATTTTTCATGTCCATCACAAAGTGGCTGGGCTAGCCAGTGGTTCGGGTCACTATGAAATTTGGTCCAGGAGTAAGGTCCCATACCACCCAGACTTTCGAGCTCGGTCAGAGCCACAACCTATCTTCCACGAAAGGCGAGCTGGAGGTTCGACTGGAGCAGGCGACACATCAGTACAGCGACCTGGTCAGTGGCCCGAAGGATGCAGATACGAATGTTGTGAAATACGGATCAGTGGTCTAAATGGTCTTGTCTGGGCATATGTACATTGCTTGAATGTACACATTTGGGAGAGAAAGAATTTGCAGTGCGCTTCGTTGTTACAGGATAGCGGGAACAGTATCATCCATGGACTACTGGGACGAATTCAACAACACGGTGAGTATGAATTGGGCAGAAACACCTCCATCCTCGACTTTCAATACCTGTTTTCACGCCGATGGTTTACTCCCTGCGATCCCTAATAATAGGACGTAGGAACACAATATCTGTTCAGAAAAACTACTGCATCTGAGGCGTTGAATTGGGCGTGGGGGACGGTTGGTTTGAGGCTTAGTTTATGGTAAGGAGTTTGAATCTTCACTGAGCCCTGAACCGAACCTGGGTTCGGGTCGGTCAGGTTCGGGAGTTCAAAATTTTGGCTGAAAACCGGACCGGACCGAACATCGGCAACACTAGAACTTAAGAGGGCTTGGTTAATACCTATTTTGGGCCGAAATCCTGTTTTGCGTCATCAATCGAACACAACATGCGCGTCGGGGAATGCCCACTGGCACGTGATCGTGGTATGTGTGATACGTGACGTGACCCTCACTGCGTTCCCCTAATCAGAGGCTGTGTCTAGGCGGCAAGACCTCGTACTAATCAGAGTCCGCCTAGGCCGGGCCTATAGTCCCCCAGAACATGCGAAACAACGGAGCGCTGCAAATTCGGTGAGAAGAGTGGCCTGGATGGTCCGTGGAGAAGTCTAGAGCTGGCACCAAGCTGGCACACAATTTGCTATATCCAAGTATTTAACGCGACGCTATATTTTGTTGGCGGCTCAATGACCACTGAAACATGAAACAATAAATTGAACCACGAACTTACATCTTGTCCACATGCTGTATAGGGCCATTGAACTTTACCTTTGACCTGCCTGAGAGAAAGAGAAAGAGAAAGCTAAAACAACACACAAGTCTCACGATCAGACTTGAAATTTCGCAAATTATTGTCGCATGATAAGCAGGAGTTTAAAATCACGGTACATCATTGCGTGTGTGAAAAGAGAGCGCCAGAAACGAGATAATTGGTGTTGGAAAGTGGTTTGGAGATGGTCTGACGAGTTGCGAGTAGGTTGGGATTCACACCGAGATTACTGTACTATTTTGCTCAATTTGTAAGTCACGCATCACAGGCCTCAAAATTTCAGAAAAATTTCGAACCTGTCACGGGTCACTGAGAGCATTTTCGAGAAGTCAGAAAACCGTTGAAAATCGATTTTTCGCCCACACCATGCTTTTCGGTTGAAAAAACTGTGCTGCTTTATTGGAATGCTCAATGTCAGTGACAGCCCTAGGTTGTTCTGACGGGGGTGTCGATATGGAAATAACCTGGCTGGGACCTTTGTACGAGTAATCCGACTAGAACCCGGGGTGAACACTGAGGAGGGGATATAGTTGAATGGCCACCAGAAGGGGCGAAGTACGATCTATGTCCGCTCAAGGCGGAACCCAGAAAGACCCGAAGGTGGTATAATACATGCCCAGAGTCGGACAGAACGCGTCGGTGACACCAACACGTGAGTGTGGAAGATGGTTGGCTTTGATGCTGTCACAACAACATACAATACCTTTCTTCCTTTCCCCTCATCTTCCCTCCCTCCGCCTCCTTCGTTTTCTGCCACAACGCGACACCATGGCCTCAAGTACATACTCTGAAGACACCATAGCCACATTCCAGTGCTCTCCCGCCCCAATTGGCGTCACCATACACCCTCGGACCTCGACACGGACACCGGAACGACGAGATTCCTTCCCATGCCATCGAAGGCATTGTCTCCGAGCCACGTACGTCGCCTGTTGTTTGCTCCTCCGGCCACTCACCATCTTTCATTACAATCAAGCACTGTGTTTCAATGTGTGTGCGTTTGTGTTATCATGCGTCGGTGAGCGCGTTTCCCTTCTATTTCCAAATCATAGTTCTCGGCTTCAGGTTCTGCTTCATCATGAGTTGAGTGCATCCTGACATATGTAATCCCGGCGTCTTCACCCCCGTCAGCACTTTCCCTCATTCCATCAACAAGTTGTCCACGCAGCCTCCAGAGACCGATCATTAGTATGTCCGTCATCTTTTTTTTGCTTGTCCCGTTAGCAACTCACTTTCTTTCCAGGGTGGGCCTCTCCCCATCACTCGTTATTGTATTAAGAACTCATTTCTCATCCTACTGTCAGCCCTTCTGTGCCTTGGTTCTTCTGATCTCCCATTTCAGTGCTCACAGGTGGATTTGTTGGAGCCGAGGTAAACAACACTTGCGATGTTATGCCGTTGATCTGAACGTATGTTTATTCATCTGAGAATGTTCCTCCTTTTCTTGCAGCAATCTCATTCTGCAGCACAGGAATCGTGCTGGGACGCGTCGGGACACACATAAGTTAGTTTCCAACGTGTCAAACCCAGAGGTCAACTAAGGGCCTTCACCATGTTCGCGAGTTCGTTACCGAATGAGCTTTCGTGAGCTGTCAACATCCCATCAAACTGTCGAGATGGCCGGTTCATCGTCGGTTCATGCATGTCGCGATGCTGCTCGGGAGATCCTACGATGCTCAGTTGCCCCTCCGGCTCGAGACCCACCATCCGTGGGACTGTCCCACAGTCCAAATGCCGACTTGCGTTACTTTGAGGAACTACTGTGGTTGTACATCAGACCAAGGCCCTCCGGGCACCCCGCTACCACCTCTATATAGTAGTATACCTGATTCTTGAGGTTATACATGAGCAAGAATATTATGGGTGCCTTTTCCTCCTCGGAGAATTGATTGTTTCACCTTGGTTACCTACTCGTCGTCACAGAAAGTAACCGGAAATTGTTTTATTGTGCGTGATTACGTAATCACAGTAGAACAACGAATTGGCTAGCCATACCTAGGGAGATTTTCTCTTGAGTCCACATTTTGTTTCGGAGTAATCGCCTTCTTGGTCCTGTTAAAGCGTATCCGAAAACTGGGAGCGCTCCGGAAAGCGACATGATTTTCCTACACCTTGGAAAGAATGCTTTAGATAAAATTATTCAAGCATGAGTAAAGGTCCGTGAAAGTAAGGGAAAAAGCCAGTAGCATCCGACATCCATGTTAGAGGCTTTAAACAGAGACACAGAGTGTTCTATGCATCAAATAATAGGGAAGAATCTACAAGATCGTCAGAAGGTCTTTTTCGGCTTTGTTCACTCCCGACGTACCAGGGTGGTTGGTTAACCCTCTGAAATTATCCTTATGTCATCCCAGACCATGTAAATTAACATCCCATTGAGCTACAGGGGATTAGGCGGCCGGATTCAAATTTTTTCAGTTGTGCAGTTCAACACAGCACTGGCTGTGGGCCACATCCCTGGAAAGAAATGGCCCAAAGTATGCAAAATGATGTGTCAGTTGTCAGTTTTTTGCATGGACGGCATTCTTATGAACCGGAAGGACACATTTATCTCACCAGTAAGTCTCTTCATCAATGCAGGTTCAGATGTGCTGCTTGTTTTTCAATGGGTCTGAGAAATTGATGCTGCATCAATGTTCCCCTTTTTCTTCGGCCTTGCGGGGTCTTTTGCGTGCTTCAAAGGACCTCAACTATGTTGAAGGATCCTATTGAACACTTAGATGTGGTTGGACCGATGAAAATCTCCAAACCGTGGCCAAAATAGCCAAGCTTCCGGTTACTTTCCGTGATGATGAGTAATGGTTCAAGTTTTCCTGTACGCAAATTTTGCTTTAACCAGGCCCTGTGTCGGCCTCTGGGTGAGGCAATCTTACCTTTACGCTCATTTGTTGTACATCAGGAAAAATCCAAATCACTATGGCGTCTATAGCCTGTTTTATAGACATCCATAGACACACATAGACACTATAGCAGTTGTCTATGAGGTCTATGGTGTCTATCTGGGTCTATGTAGCAGCTCATAGTGGCGCATACTAATTTGGGATTTTCCTGATGTACCCTGGGGGAATCGCGCCGCCCGCGGATACACTGAGTGGACAAAAAGAATGTCCGATTGGTTTTCGGACTTTTTCTTGACAACCACTGTACATTTTGGCACAAAACAAGTTGCACACTGTTGAGGGGAAGGAGACGAAGATATTCTCCCACTTGAACCCATCATACGCGAAGAACCGGAAATCCTGATTTTTCAACTCCCTCAAATATTTTTTCTGGGGTGGACCAAATTCCCCATACAACACTTCAGGGTCTCCTCTTTCATTCCCAAGTTGAATCAATGCAAAAATATCCAGGCAAAAACCTGCCACAGGCCCTGCAAAACAGCCATTTTGGCGGCATTGGGCCATTTTCGGACATTTTCGGGTGATTTTTGCAATTTTTGACCATTTTGCGGGCGCTGTGGCGCCTGAACCCCTGTATATTTTTCCTCAGTTCAACTTGTGGAAATAATCTACTTTCAGTGAACTACAATCTAGGCTCCTTCAGTCGTCCTGAAAAAAATAATTGCAAGAGTCGATCCCAGTGAACTGTGTTATTTCCGGCACCACGGTTGCGGATCAGGATACCTTGATCAGATCAATACGAGGTCGGCATCCCTTTCTCAACGATCCGACATTTTGTTTCATGGCTAAATCTGCCTTCGTCGTCGAAAACGGATCGGACATTCTTTTTGTCCACTCAGTGTACATACTTGTCAATCATTCCCACGGTTTGATTCCCAGTTATTTCGACTCCAGTTGTGCTTCTCAATGGAGTCCCCACATACTTTGTAGGATGGCAAAGGTTCGTCAGGCAGTGGGCAAGTTCATCACCACCTCGACTCATGCCAAGTTTAGCATCTTAACTGAGCGAGCACTTTCGTCGGATGAAGAACTCGGTGAGCGCCAAATTTAGGACCAGCCATCCTCTCGGCTAAATATGCCAGTGCAATTACGGCAAGGATTAACCAAGTCTTGAGCAGAAGCCGATCGATTTACCGCGGCGTGACCTCTTGAAAACCTCCTGCCTCAGCCTGAATTTTCGTCAGTTTGAATTGACACTTTCATTTTCAGAGTAAGGGAGAGAAGCGGGAGCCAAGTTCGGTATGAGTCACCGGGGCCGAGAAAATGAATACTGTAGCCAAAAACGTACAGACGGTGTTCATTTCGATGGTAATAGGGTTGGATTCTTTTCTGCCCCGCGTTCCAACTTCGAACTGATTTCAAACAATCGATAAGTTACTTCGAGATGGAAAACAAATATAATGACCGGCTCAAGGCGAGGTACGCTCAGTATTCAATCCTTGATGCTATCTAAGGCCGTTACTATTTACTCAAGCTCAATATGTACTTTCTATGCCTGTGCAAAAGTCAATAGGTACCGTTGTGTCGTGGCATTGTTAAATTCATCTGAACGGCTTTACCCTCGGGCATCTCGGGGATGTTGAACCTCAACGTCACACATCATTATCTGTGCTAGACGCAGTTTCACTGTGTTTAGGTGACTCTATAGGTAATTCAGTCTGTCTTTTGCCTTCTAACTCAATTTTCTCGGCAAGAAAACATGAATTCAACGGCACTCTGGGCGTGGACACCTCAACTTACTTCGAGGCAAGTGCTTGTCACGCTCGGGGAATTTAATTTTCAACAAAATTCAAATTAGTCTATGTCGTACTCGCCTTTAGGGGGCCCTATGATGTCAACAAAGTCCGATATGTTTCTGCCCTAAGTTGATTTTATTTGCTTTCGGGCGCACATTGATTGACTTGAACTTACTTCAATATTTGTAGTTATCCAATCATTCTATGAGCCATCTTAAATCCCAACGACGGTGAGATGCTCTTTATATCCCTAGTGAACTGCTCTTTCAACCCAACTCCGACTGCGAAGGCCCTCCTCAACCCATCCTGAAGTGAGCATTCGACTTTCTTCACCTCGAACCACTGAACTTCACATGTTCCTCCTCCCCTAGGCGCATTGATTCAAAGGAATCCATGTGAGGAGTTGGCGTTCAATACCGAATCAGACTTGCACCGGATCATTCAATCAAATATTTACAAGATTTAATCGCGAGGAAGACAATGAGGAGCAACAGAATCTAGGGATTGATAGACTTGCCTGTACTTACATGAACCGACAGACCTTGTATACACCGGCATCTGAGACCTCAAAATGAATAAATTGAGTATTAATTCTGGTATAGAAGTAAGTACACAACCTTAGCTCGGTTGAGATCTCGAATTTTCAATATTTCCCCGCCGGCCATGTCCCTACGGTCGCAATATTTGCACTCTCGCCGTTACCAGAAAATTACCCTAGACTCAAATCGAGGGAGCTGCCACTTGTTGAGGGCTATGGAGGTTAGGTACAATATATATACCAGCCGAACCCTAGAACATAGCTTACTACCTTGAAATCCGATCATCCCGGTGTCGGAGTCAGTATGACTGCTGTGCACTCGCCAGAAATGGCTGTTTGGCGTCGCACAAAGATACTGGGGTACTGAAATAGTGCCAAGTGGCAGTGATGTATAATGCACCAGGGGAAAAATCAGGCCACCGCCGTAACCTGGAAAGAACTGTACGCACCTAGTGAAACAGGCGGCAAGAGCCCACGGAGTGTGGAGATTTGAGAAAATGGCCGCCAAATCCGCTGGAATAGGACAAGAAATTATTATTAGCTTGAAAATAATGAATGGGAAGAAAACCAGTCACGCACCCTACACAACCGCTGTTCTCCGCGCTGCCCCCGTCATGAACCCAGGATTTCTTGCTAGCATGCAGCTGTTTTCGCCAGGGGGCAAGTGCAACAGGCTGAGCCTGACATGGTTCTGTGCCAAAAAAAATGACCTTCCCGCTCCTTTCACCTGGATTTGAATATACCATTCTCTTCATAGGACACTAGATTGAATTGTATTCAATTTCCACTTCAAACCATGCAATATTGGTCAAGATACAACGTAGGCAAGGTTTCAACACTTTTACATGACTAGAATCCCTTGTTCTCCTCTTGGTTCTCATATAGGATTCACCTTTTGTTTCTGTTTTTCAAGGTAAGCCTTCCATTTTTCTAACCCGCCGGTGTCTTAATATTTCGCGTGGGAGCCGACTTTTCCGCCGGCTTGCCACCGGAGCCCGCGCGGCCCCTCAACTGATCTCGCTTAATCATTACGTCCCTTTTCTTCTCTTTCTCCCCACGTCCCACCTCTCCGCCCTCCTCGCCCACCGCGTTCCCGCCTCTGCCCTTTCGTTTTCTGCCCCCCTTCCCCGTGTTCTGCCCCCGGCGCCGTTAACCCCGCGGCCATCTGCCCCCCATTCTCACGACTTGCTGCCGGCAGCAACACGGGCACCCTAGCCACCTCGCCCGCTCCCGCCAATTAACCCGGCTACCGGTACCCCTCTGGCCGCCTCGGAGCCACCCGCCCCCTCCTCTTTGTCCCCCACCGCCCACCGCCCCTTCCCGCCCCGCGCTTTGACGTAAATCCAACCCCTCGTACCCCCCTCGCGTCTCATGCTGCCCCCGTGCTCTCCGCTCCGCTCCCACTCTCCCTCGCCGTCGTCGCACCGACCCCACTCTCGGCGCCACAATCCCTGCCTTAGGATGCCCATCGCGCTCGGCATCGGCACTCTCCGACGTCACCGCCCTCGTTCCTTCGCATCCTACTGATTCGGTAGTCTCCGCGTCCCCCCTCACGCCCGCAGGCTTCGTCCCAGACTCCCACTGGCTGGCTGCGCCTACGCCGTCTCGGCTTCCAAGCGACGCCGCCTACCTTCGCACACATGACGCCTCCGCCATCCCATCTATCGCCGCACTCCCTTCCGCCTCCGCCCAGCGCCGCGTTGATGGAAAGGAAGGACTTGGTCAGAATCTCGAGGGAAGGGCATGGAACATTCAGTGCGTGCATCTCCGCCGCAATAAACCCTCCTTCCGTATCCCGCCACCTTCCCCCTTCTCTTGTTCTCCTCCCCTGCGCTTTCCCCCATATCGCTGTCCACGACGTCGCCTGTCTGCGTCGACGATATTGAATTCCGCCAGCACTTCGAGATCGTCTTTGGAGATTCTGTTCCCCCTACGCGCGCTGCTGTGGTAGTCGAGCCTGGACTGTGGCGCGTCATTTGACGTGTCCACCGCCTGCCCGTCTCTATATGCACACTGCGCGCTCCCGGGGCGGATTCTTATCTCCCATACATACCTTCACCCTCCTCCCTTTCCTTCACGCTCCCTACCCCCCCATCTACTTCGCCCGCCCCCGCGTTACTTTCCGTGGCCGTGCGATGCATGCGATGCTTTTGCAGACCCTCCAATTCTGTTAACTTTCCCCTTCACACCGCTGATGTGCCACGGTTCCTCCCGGGAGCCGCAACACTTGACATTGACAGAACAAAGGCCTGCACAGTTGAGCGGGGTCTGCGACGCTTCATTCGACCGCATGCACGGCGCCCCTACTCCAGATGCTGAATGTGCTCTTCCAGGGAATTTGAGTAGATGATGATATCGGCAAGATAAACATCCATCCACCGACCTAGGTACTCGCTGAACAGGTATTCATCAAGGATCGGTACGTGGCGGGTGCATTACAGTCTCCCTGTTGCAGGACGAGACTAACCATATTCTCATCAGGTGCGCTCATTGCGGTGCGTGGAACGTCCCCTGGGACAACACGGATTTGCTCATACGCGTCTTGCCCGTCAATGAGGGAACGAAACTTGCAGCGTGATACGCGCCCATATCGGGCAGAGGGGAAGTCATCTTCCGCGTGTTCGCATTACGCGCGCGCAAGTCCACGACTACATGGAGTCCAGGCGGGTTAGTCTTCACCTTTGGAATCAGGAGCATTGGGGCGGTATTCCCCGAATTCGTGACTTGCCAACGGCCGGCTTTCATTTTATTCTCGTCAATAAGCGGGATCGTATGATTGATAGCTCGTAAGGGAGGTAATCCTGTTTCCGCGGCCGTCTTACAGATCGGCTTCGCATACTCCAAAATCTCATCCCGCGCAGCTTGAAGAGTCTTCTCTTTCAATCCAACAGATCCAGCAAAGAATCGCGCAGTTGCAACACATTCAAGAGGAACAGCGTCAGCACTGCCAATGCAAACTCGAGCAGGATTCAACCCAATGCTCACCTTATGCTGAAACAACCAAGCCGTCCCGAGAATCATATCGTAACCACTAAGGTTGGCCACAAGAAAATTTCGCTCCTCCGAGATGTCGTGATAACTGAACTTAACTCGGACGGAGTGATTAATCTTGGAACGCGAGCCTTGGACAGCAAGCTGTAAGGTAAATGGATCTTCCAATTGCTTTCCTTTGAGCTTGAGTTGATCAGCCATTGAAGTACAAACCAAGTCCCCGAGGGATCCGGAATCCACCAACGCGCGGACTGGTTCACCATTCACCCGAACAACAATAACCAGCGGACGAGCGGCTATGCGATTGGCCACGCGTGCCATCGAAGCGGTACGCGAGATTCCCTTCATACTATCCGCGGGAATTTGGTTCCTCTGCAGAACAAAAATAACTCGCCCTCCACTTCCGGTTCAGGCAACGTCCCAAGGTAATTATTATCTTGAGTCAAACTCCAGCCGTTCCCGTGAGCATTCTCGCGCAGAATACACTGAAGTTCACTCTTCTGGCGGCCCCTATGCCGAAGCCTTTGCGGGCATTGTCGAGCACGACTTTCGGTGCGGGCGTTGGGGCATAATGGACTCCGGCAGATGAGGGGAGCTTTTTAGTGAGGGACGGAAGATACCGGCGCCGAAGACGCATGTCGTCGTCGCCGTCTGGGACGAGCATGACCGACGAATGGTGATGTGAATCTGATGGTCGGATACGTTTCCGGTTTGGCGTAAGCGTGCTGACCACTCCCCGGAAGGTGTTTTCCGAACCACGGTCATGGGGAGAAGATTAGATTGATGTCAGGAATCTGAAATCATATAAATTTAGAAGACTCGAGTCGATTTCCAAGAAAAACCAACACCCAGCAATGGCGTCCCCAACAGTTGTACTCGTCACCGGAGCCAACAATGGCATTGGCTACGAAACGGTGAAGGCGCTGTTGCAATCTGGCAAGGCGTACCACGTTTTGCTAGGTAGTCGTTCTCTCGACAAGGGGAATAGTGCGGTCGAGACTCTCCGCGAAGAGTGTCCAGCGGTGACCAACACGGTCGAAGTAGTAGAGCTCGACCTCACCAGCGACGAGTCGATTGAGCGCGCGTTCGCGCAAATCAAGGCCAGTCCTGGGCGTCTTGATACGCTCATCAATAACGCCGGTACGAATTTCACCTTGTCGTTTCTTCTTGACCCGAGCTGAACGGTCCTCAGGCGCGACCTTCGACATCGAATTCCTCGCTGGGAAAGTCTCTCTCCGCGAGTGTTTCACCAAGTCGTACGATGTCAACCTCGCGGGCACGCATGTCCTTACCTGGACACTCATCCCGCTCCTCCTCCAGTCAGCCGACCCGCGCCTCATCTTCGTCACCGGGCTGTCGAACCTCGGCAAAGCCAGCGAGGCGTACTTCCCCACGCCGCCGCAGCCCGCCGGGTGGCCCAAGCAGATCGACTTCGAGACAATTGGATATCGGTGCAGCAAGGTCGCACTGAACATGTTGATGCTGGATTGGAATCATAAGCTCAAGACGGATGGGGTGAAGGTTTGGGCACTGGGTCCTGGGTTCCTCGCTACGGGCTTGGGAGGTATACGAGACAAAGTGGTAGAGATGGGTGGTGGGCATCCGAGCATCGGAGGGCAGCTCATCAGGACCGTTGTAGAGGGGGAAAGGGATGCAGACGTAGGAAAGATCGTTGGAAAAGAGGGGCTTATTCCGTTTTGACTTGATAACTGATTCGTGTCTTGTAAATTCGTAACAAATAGCCGGTCTTGTCTACAGTGAAGAGCGGGCTGCATATGGTCCAGGAACTGGTTTAAACCACACTCAGCAAGGCTAGGGAGTCACAGCAATTTTTTATGGTTTCGCGCGATTCTTCGGCCGCATGACGAACCGCTGGACGTATTCGACACCGGCCGTGACGCATGACCGCGACCAAAATTTTACATCGACAGGGGGGTGCGTGACGCGTGACTGTCGATTTGAACGTAATATTAATGGTACAGTATATTGAGCAAGGGTGCTACGGAACATACACCGGTTTTTGTTTTTTTCTAACTTTCGCCGAACCAATCAACCACGTCAGACCACATGACGTCCAAATAAGGCAAGTCCGACGTACCCGATTGGTTGAAAAATGATTTTGACCATCCAGAAAGCGCGCAGGAACAGTGGAGAGGATTTTTTCATGATGCCCAAAGCATAAATGGTTCAACACTTCAAGGAACAACAGTTCTATGTTTCCCGAGGCTTCCGTCCCGAGCGGTCTATCTTCATCCCTCATGTTCATCTCATCCCAACAAGATTGAAAAAATGAGTTATGGTGGAAGATAAGACACCTTGAACTTAGGTTGCCCAATTTGATCCCGACAGAACTCATGTAACTTAAATACCGTTGACGGTTAAAAAATGTCCTCGCGTTGAAAGGGCTCTACATATCCACTTCTAATTAATGCTGGCAAGGTTCAGTTCAGTTCAGGTTCAGGGCACTTTCCCCCGAACACTGAACCTGAACCCTGTGTTCGGTTCAGGCATTTATCGAACCGCGAACCTGAACCCGCGTTCAGGTTCGGTTCGGCTCGAACTCCGTCCGCTGCAAGCGCGTAGTATGGCTACCACCGCGTCCCGCCGTCGGCTGATGCCGTCACTCCAGTGACCGCGTCTCGCCTCTGTATTCGTGAGTCTGGCTGCGATTGGAAAGAAATGAGTAGTCAGGAGCCGGTGGGAGGTTAGCGCGCTTGTTTCTCGGATAAGTAATATTTCAAATATGTGCTACCCAAAACATGAAAGCAACAAACAACACCGGATATCCATAAGCACATCTGTCCGATGGATCAGGACGACGCCATTATGAGTCCCAATACTGTGCCCATATCAGGACGATCTGAAGGTTTATGTGCCCAGCAAGCTTCGACGATAGCCCATAGCCCGTCGGAGATTGCCCGAGCTCCACCAAGCAGGCCTGAGCCTGAAGGTCGAAGAGGGCGCTTTTGATCCCGCACCTGAAATATTACTGCCACATCGGGGTGAATGCTCGGGAATGGCCGTTCTCCCGTGTATATCTGTTCAGGTAGAATCAGCGGAAGAACACAAAGGCAGCCATGAATATAACCTCTATACACAGGCATGCAAAGGCATAAACATCGCTGGCTTTTGTACGTTTGAACTGGAGCTCATGGTCAAGCAGTTCCGGTGCCATCCACCTCAATGAACCGCGTTGTGTAGTTGAAGTCGCGCCACGAGTGGCGTCAGTCACAGTCGCCAGTCCGAAGTCGGCTATTTGAGCGTGTTCCCTATCGTCTATGAGTACGTTTCCCTGAAAAGTACGTGGGTCAGAAGTCAATCTGAGAACAACATAAAATTCATCTCACCCCACGTAGATCTCCATGAACGATATTTTGTGAGTGTAGGTAAGCTGAACCTTGCGCAGTTTCAAAGAGCTAAGTCAGACGTCAGTGACGGTCAAGTAGGCGCAATCGTGAGGTGTTACTTACAAGTTGGTCAACCCGCCTGTCAGGAAGTGTGCCATTGCGAGTTTTTACAAAGTCTATCATGGTACCATTGCGCATATATGGTGTCACGATGCAAGGTGGATAACCCACGAAGGATTGCTCGTCGAGACCACAAAATGGTAAAACGTAAGGATGTTTGAGGTGGATCCAAGTGAGAACTTCCTGCAACAGGCCCTGGAGATTCGTTAAGCTGGGAGTGAAAGTAACGAAATCGCATCAGGCATACCTTTGAAAACTTTAACATCTCGCTCGGCTCCGGTCGATACACTTGCAAACGTTTCAGAACAATGTCCTGTCCTTTGTATCTCCCAAGAAAAATATCTGCAAACCCTCCTCGACCAATCTGTCGTTTTGTGTCTACAGAATCCAATTCTAGGAACAGGGTTGGAGGAAATGCCTTGGCTGCAGCGCACAGGTCTTTCAGCAACCGCCGTGCCGGAAGGACAAACGGGGTGTCGTCACTCGCCATAATACACTGCATGCACATAAATATGTTAATTACCGTTTAGTTCGCCGATGAGACATACTACCTTGTGCAGTGCATCCATGAAACCAGTAGCTTTCTCATCACGGAGGTGTAAAATCTCCTCTTTTCCCGAGTGAACCACCTCACGGAATAGATGCGAGATGACCTGGTCGTCCTCGAGAAGGGCCTTCTGAATCTTAATGCTGTCATTGTAGCCGAAGTCTTGTAACAACTGCAGGCCCAAAGAATCAGCGGGAATGTTAGAGCGATGAATAAAGGTTATCTTTTACCATCCTGACATCGGCGCGGAATTTAGCACTATACGCAAGACTACAGACATCATTGTGCTTGCTCATCCACTCGATTCGTTCGTTCAGATGATTCCAAAAACTGCACTGAACTTTAGGCCCTGCCGGAACTGAAGAAAGGCATGTGCAACCAAGTACCTGGTTTTCCGATCGTTTGCAGATGACCGAATAATGTTCTCTGCAAGCTCTGCGAAATGCTGGAGTCAAAGTATTTGATCAGGGTTTACGACTTGGAACAGGGGAAATCACACAAACGATGCCAACTTTCAACGTGGATTTATCAATCAGCATCTGTCGGAGTTCCAGTTGCGTTATTCGTTGCAGAATTTCCCCAAGTGGAGCGAACTTGTGTTCCATGAGTTAATCATTGCTTAAGTCTTAAGCAAACATCTCACCACCGCTGGAACGTACTCAGGGCCAGAGATGGCATTCTTTGCTCCTAAAGATGTGGGTGCGGGTGCTGTATTCGTAACGGGAATTGGGTGTCCTTGTGTTGAGAAAGTTGAGGTAGGTCTTTGAACAGTCATGTTTACGATTTGTGACAAAATAGAGAGAGCTCACGAGCCAGAGGGGGTATTTCTACTGATCTTCGAATGGGCCTCGGCAGTATGCTGATGTAGCAGGGAAAGCTTCGGGAAGCTCGGCGCTTTGCAGCCTTCAGCGCCACACTTGAAAGTCGCTTGTTTTGGCAGGGGTTTCGGATGGGCCTCAGAGGTATGCTGATACAGCAACGAAAGCTGTGGGAAGCTCGGCGCTTTGCAGCCGTCAACGCCACACTTGAAAGTCTCAGGTCTTGGCAGGGGTTTCGGATGGGCCTCAGCAGTATGCTGATGCAGTAACGAAAGCTGCGGGAAGCTCGAGGCTTTGCAGCCGTCAACGCCACACTTGAAAGCTTCTTGTTTAGGGAGGGATCTTCGGACAGTTAATGTTCATGATTTGTGACGAGATGGAGAGAGCTCACGGGCCAGAAGGGGTATTTTTACTAAACTTAGGATGGACCTCGGCAGTATGCTGATGCAGCAAAGAAAGCTGCGGGAAGCTCGGCGCTTTGCAGCCTACAGCGCCACACTTGAAGGTATCAGGTTTCGGTGACGAATGGGAGGATTTAGTATGCCGATGTAGATGCTCAAGCTTCTCAAACTTTTGGTTACAACCGGGACTTCCGCATTTATATGGGAATAGCTGCATGGAAGATTAGCGCACATATTGAGCATTTGAATAGAATATACTGACAGGTGTTGGCATACTGACCTGCACAATTAATCGTGACAATATTGATAGCGCAATGGGAAAGGGAGACAAGGGCTTGCAGCGGAATGGCCGATCCGTCGGTCTGTGGGCGCCATTTGTTTGACCTTATTGCTCGAAATCCACGCACGGGCCAACGGTGGAGAATTGAACGTTGATGGAACGTAATGACAGTGGTTTGACAGGGAATTGAGTTCTGCCATACAATCCACCAGAATCCGTCGCCTAAGTAGGAAATTAGATGCCCCACCCCATTTGGGATTACCCCGTTTGGAAACGCCGAGACGGCGTCTGTCACGGAATGTCAATATGGATAATTCTTCGGTAATGGCCCTGCCGGGCGGAGTCTGGATACGCCCCTTTATAAGTCCCGAGTTCCTCTATTCAACCAAAATTTTGAGAACAACAACTCTAGCGGAGCGCTTTAAGTGAGCTCGTACCACAAACACAATCCTTCCTTCCCCTTTGTCTATAATATGCAACGACCCAAGTTCTAATGTCTCCCACTCTGCAACCGATCACTCCTCTTGCCTCCAAAGCCTCGAAGAATATCCTCTGTGTTTTATTCCTTCATACTATGCTCGACTCGTGAGAAGAATACCCTTATGTATCTCTACCCATATCGTTTCGACTAGTACTTAGCTGTAGCATACATGTAGAGGCACATGTGTGTAGGTACAGCACCCACATGTTCCTCATTGGGACCGCCCGTGTTTATAAATCCACCTCCACCACCACCCACAGCCCCAAAGAATAGGGACCGAGCTTCAAATGTCTGGTAGCCAACTTCCTCATACACCCCAGCTTCAACGTAGAAGCCCAGTCCAACGGGAGGCTGCTGGGTACCCAGGTCGGATGTCAGGTAAAAGAATCACAGCAGTTGGACGAACTCGACTACGAACCAATAGTTTCCCGACAAAATTACAGGGAGTGGCGGATACGCGAATAAAGCACCGAGATATAGATACCGCGGTACTCAAAGCTAGATCTTGCGTACAAAGCTGAAGGATTAAAACTCTTGAAAACAAAGGCAAGCTTTAAGAAATAATAAGGTCCAAAGGAACGAGTTCAAAGTGGCGCGCGTAGCGAAATAACATTTTGCAGGTGCTACCATTGAATTGCAGCAAGTGAGATTTTTTCATTGAGTTAGACATCTTCCAGCGAATGTGGTTCGAGTCGGATACTGCACAGTCGGAGGGGATTGGAGAGTCAGACGAACGAAGAAGTCAAGATCCGAAGCCCAATGAGGAGTGATCCAAACGGGGAAATACGGTAACCACAGTAACCGGAGCGAGAACAACGAAAAAAAGCCCCACAAACTCAGAATGAACAAGCTCCCAGCCCTCAAACTCAAGACCGTTACGGGCGGAATGCAACAACGGTTGCAAAAGGGAACCGCTTCGACATAGTGGCATAGCGTCAATCAGAGACGAGTAGAAAAGAAGCTGTTCCAAAGGCGCAACAACCACAAACATGTGGCTGTACAGTTGAAAAAGTGAGCACTACCCCCAAAAGGAAATATTTCCTTTTCGAGCCTGCTTGTGCAGTCTACTAGAACCCAGATACTTACGTATCCAGGCATAGGGTTCGAGGCTAGGTTCCAAAAACCGGAATCCGGGCATTTTTGTCCGGACAGGTTTTGGCCAAAATTTCCGGTTTTTGTCCGGTTTGGACCCAGCCTACCCAAAAAATCGAAAAAAGCGTTTTTGGGGAGAGTTCACTTTTTGGCTTGACATATTGGCTTGCGCTCGTGCAAATTGGCTTGTGTTGGGCTTGGGCTTGGATTTGGGTGCAAGCCCAAGCCCAAGCCCGGCGAATCGGCTTGCAAGCCGATTTGTTGGCTTGGCAAGCCATTCCGCCGGCTTGGCACCACCCAAAAAATGAAAATGGCTTGTGTGTATTGCCATCGCTCTAGAGCTTATATTCTCGAAGTAAGTAGGTCAGATGTCTCAAATAGTTGTCCTAATCCCGGGCTTGCCTATTTTCTGTTGAATTTGCTATCACAGCTCCATAGCACATGCGCACAGCCGAGACGACACAGAGTAGCACCATCAAGTATTCCCCCCAGTGCTGGCTTGTTGGGTTGGGAATACAGGTACACTGATGATGGCTCTCATCCCAAGATTTCAGCCCGCGAGGGTCAATTACTCACATCTTGCGGGCATTTCTTTGATGGGAATTTTGATCAAATCACTCCTTGAAAGAGTTACCCCCCTTGAACTAACCTGGCTACAAACACTGGCAGGTCTTGGAGTGTATCTTCTGAGAGTAAGATACATCCCTGTAAAGTATCATGCTGTGTTTCATTCGGCCGTAGCTCCGAGATATCGAAGAACGATGTGATGTCCGAAAATGGGAACTGCACACTCAGAGAAAATGAACAGTGTTACATCAAGCCCGTAGATAATATTCTCATGTTCACTACACCCTTTCATTCAAGTCTACATATATCCTGAACGGACCGATTTTTCACCCCCGAAGAAAGTCCGGGCAATGCTAGCCGTGCAGAGACTAATTCCTCAACGCCATGCCCCGTATTATGTGTTCCTTGTGGAGCGGATTTTCCAGAGGGGGACGATGATCCAAACGAAGTCCAGTGCGGCAGGTGCAAATTTTGGTCGCATTTCAAGTGCTACCCTGGGACGGACTAGAACGATGAGAATGAAGACTTTTTCTGCAGAACTTGTCGTGAGGAAATGCGCCTCGAGTTGTAAGTGATACTGGCCTCGTTCTTGGCCTAAGCTAACTTCGTATCGCAGCGATGAGCCCGGCACATTTGCAATGTTTCGTTGCGGCGAGGTCATTGTGGCGACTCCGGCGAGGTCGTTGCGTAATCCAAACTGACTAACTTTCGGCGGCGTATTTCGCCGAAGGACTGCGATTCAGTTCATATAAAGCATCAAAGTACCAACCAAGTAGACTCTATAACAATCCCTCCAACTTAAGGTTGACTCCACTCAACCAGATATCCACCAAAGACTTGCTGCACTCAGCACTACCCAGAATGCAGCTCATTTGCATGTTCTCTGTCTTGTTCTTCGCCGTCGGCGGATTGGCTTGTGGTCAACCGCATGTGCATTATGAGCACAAAGTGGTTCTGCGAGACTCGGTCAAGCTTAAAATCGCACCTGGCCCCAGTGATCCACAGATCCAATTTGCGCCTCTTCCCAGCGCCGTGCACTCGGTCGCGGTTGACCCCACGCTCGGTTACTTTGTTGGAAACCTCGGCGGTGGCGTGTATTGGGTGACGGATGGCTCGTACAGCAACATGTTCATGGTGAGCACACATGGGGTCATTGTTGTTGAGTGAGTCCGGCCACACCAGTTTGACAGTTGCGCAATGTCTAATGTCGAGTCCCCTTTGCAGCGCGCTGCCAACAATTGGGCACAAGATGCTATATGCAATTGGCAAAACGACGCGCCTCCCCGTCACCCACCTCGTGTACTCACACCTGCATGCGGACCACATTGGCGCCGCGTCGCTCTTCAACGCCTCGCACCCGATCATCATCGCCCACGCAGAGACGCGCGACAGGCTTGCAATGCTGTCCCCACTCGATCCACTGCGCCCGCTGCCGAACATCACATTCCAGAATAACTACACCGTGTTCGTAGGCAACCAGACGCTCGAGCTATCGTACCATGGCCCCAACCACACACCAGGAAACCTCTTCATGTATGCACTGGCACAGCGCGTCGCAGTCCTCGTCGACGTCGTCTTCCCCGGCTGGGCGTTTTTTCCCCCGCGGGGGCTAGGCAGGGCTTCCTGCTGCCCAAATATCGGTTCAGATCAATTCAAGTTACTCCGGCAACACATTTGGATTTGATGGCGGATTTGGATTTGATGCAGTTACGTGATCATTCTGGGAGGACGTCGAATCCGCTGGGATCAATTCTCTCCAGAGAATCTCTAGAGACGTCAATCAACAGATGGTGAAGATGGACGGGCGGGTAGAATTTTGCGGTGCAAAGTGACGGCCGGGTAGAAAAGTTGAGAAGCGATCACACGCGGATAATTCTCGGCACAGCTGGCTTCGATCTCAGTCGTTGAAGTAAGTAGCTTGTTTTCCAGTGCATAGTCAAGGAATAATTTTACACCATTCCTCATATGCCTCTATAAACTGTCTGATTTCGGTTTCTTGTTTTAATGGTCACAAGAACTCAGGCTAATGAGGTTGATTTGAGAATGATCTCCGCCCGTTGTGGCCCGGCCCGGACAACACTGAAGCAAGTGAGGAAAGCTGTTGAGTGCAGAGGGAAGTTATGAACCTCATCACTGTTTGAAGAATCTGTCGGTACCCCCGGGTTCAATTATCAGACGATTGAGCAAAGCCGAGTGTTCAGAGGGATGCCGCTATGCCGAGATACCCGGCACTCGCGGGCAACAAGTTCTCTCATTGATAACACTATCTTTCGGCCCGCTAAATGTTCTACCCGAGTTCGGGATGGAACGGGGAGGGCTACCCGAGATCAATTCTACCCGAGTTCTCTCAGAGATTCTCTGCCCCAGCCGATTCGATCTTCTGTCATTATATTATGGCCTGAATTTCGCATTTTTCTCTTTCTGGCCTGCCGCTTTGCCCCGGAATTCTCCGGGATGCACACCTTTACTAATATCGTACTCTGATCTAAAATAACTAAGAGGTCCGTATCCTCGGTGCAAGAATCGGGAACAAGGTCGACGACCATGCAATCTGGACCCCTGTAGTGTGTAGTGGAGAAGATAAGCTCCACACTTGAGCGGTGGGACCGCGGCCACCCCACTATTGAGATGCGCCGCCACATGGTCCAAATGACGATCGGATCGATGACGCAGTACCTCACACAGGTAAACGGGATGCCTAAAATTGTGGAGAAACAACTCATTAGAATCCAACGCGACTTCATGTGGAGCGGTACAAAATCTTCCCCAGTGCAAAGAGAAATGCTCCTTGCCCCGATCTCTGCAGGAGGAAAAAATATGTTTGACTTGGCAGCGAGGAACAAGGCTATCCAAGTGATGAAGCTCAAATCGTACCTGGAGCTGGACCCGTCTAAACGTGCGGCCTGGTGTAACGTTGTGGATGTGCGCCTGGCAAAACACAGTCTCGGGGAACCTAAAGTAGACAAGGGGGCACATGCAAACACGTGGGCCAAAATCGAGCGAGCTTACCCCCAAACCTCAAACAAATGGTGAAATGTGCCGAAGAACTGGCCGTAGAATTTATCGCCCCAGACCCCACAAAGACCGTGCTCGTGGAACTTCCCCTATGGCATCACCTCGGCGAAGATCGTGCCCAGAAACAACTCAACAGGACCGACCGGTGCCGCTGCATGAGAAAAAACCATCACGCGATGAAAATCAGTGACGCAGTTGAGCTGGCGGTGCGCTTGAATAACGCAAACCACTTCCCCAACAAAGATTGCATGTCCCTTGACTGCATGGACGACCGAGTTTTCAAACAGTGCAAAAACCCTCACCTGTGTGCAACAACGGCTCGACAACGACTCAATGGGCTCCTCCCCGGCTGGGACCCTAGCCTCATGGACGACGACGAGGATGAAGGGGAGTCCAACGAAGGCGATACGGACGTCGAAGGCGAGGTAATTCTCAAGGTACGCAAAAAGACAAAAAACCTCACCGATGGTTTCCGGATCTTCACAAAGGCCAAACTACCAGCCGAACCAGAGGACTCAGATCCTCCTCCGCGCTCGAACCCTGAGGACCACTTGACAGTGTCGTACGCCGCACACATGACCAAAAACAGCGGCGAAACTACCGGAACCGGGGCAGGAGTCTGGACCGAAGAAGACCACTCAGTCAATGCGGAGATAAAAATTCCGGTCCAGATGGCACAGTCTAGACAGAATGCAGAGGCTGTCGCCACGCTGGTAGCAACACAGAAAACCGCACTGAGCACCGAGTTACGCCTGGAAGGCGCTCGCAGTTCGGTAGCAATAGTGCTGTCCGGATATGATATTGATATGATTTTTGCCGTATCATATCATAACAATATCATATCATGGTGTTCGGGGTCATATCGTATTTGTAACATATTATTGTGGATTATTACACCATATTATGATATATTATGAATATATCAAGAATATAATTTTCAGATAGCTCGACTGCCCTGAACTTGGGGATTTGTGACTGTGGGCTACACACCGGTTCTGACCTTCCAAAAATGCCTCTGCATATGCTATACCTTTGAGTGCCCGCCGTGGACAAAAATACCTGTTTTTTTTTGCACAACCGGTTTTTTTGGTGACATATGCAAAGATCTTCACAGATCCTTGGAGATCATGCAAGATCTGGCAGAAAAAAAAAATACACCTGAGTTTCCTTCACTATCTTTGAAGAAACATCAAGATTCACTCTTTTTTAAAACCTCCAGAGCCTTTTTTTTCCCCCACAGATCCTGCGAGATTTTTGATTGGCCTTTTTTTTTGCGTTTGAAAAAAAAAGTTGCTCAAGATCTTCAAGGATCTGTGACTTTCACAGCCTTTTTTTTTGCGCACTTTCTGGCTTGGATATTCCTGAGATTCTGTGATTGCTGGCTTCTCTCCCGGCTCTGGCTCAACTGTCCTCTTTCACTCTCCGTGATTGCTGGCTTATTGACCGCTTCTGTGTTGATGTTCCATGTGGCTCCTAGCTCCTCCAGCTCCAGGTTCTGTGATTGCTGACTTCCTTCCCGCTTTTGTGACGTACAGCTTCTGTGATTGCTGGCATATAACTCGCCTACTTATCAATGCCAGCATGCCAAGCACATGTCCCGGTAAAGGTTTGATACTGACTTGGAGCAGAAATTTGACTCTTCTCTCAGTCCCACACCCACCATGGCCGATCCACTCTCAAACCTCCGTGCGGCGTATGCCGTGCTCGAGACCCACGTGAACCGCGCTCTTTGTACTCAACTTGGCGACAGAGCTCGGCTTCGCCTGCAACGCGATGAAGCCTTTCGATTGCTTGAATCGGCTGAGCCAGTAAGTCCCTCCCCCCATTCCTTCTCTTGCCTTAGCTGATACCCAATGCAGCATCGCAATCTGTTCCCGCCTGCTGAGTTTGCAACACTCCAGCAAAGTATTTCCACCATGGCAGACCGCCTCGATGACGCCTGCCATCTCTCAACCGACCCTCAGGAGGGACCACCAATCACCGTCGTCACTCACCTCCTCCACAGGCAAACGTGGACGCCCCAAGAAGGATATCAATCAGGCTTTCCTGCAGGAGGCCCTGACACTGCGTGGACCGTTGGGTTTGTCCGGCGTGCTCAACTGTCACCCTCGAACCATCCATCGTCGCGCCTTAGAGCTTGGTCTTGCTGCCCCTGGTGTCCCTGTCTACATCGAGGAAACACTCCCTGATGGTGGCCGCAGCCGCTCATATACCGGCGCACCTTGACCTGCTCAGTCCTCCCTCACTGACGCTCAGCCTGATGCTGCAGTCGCTGAAATCCTCGAAATATTCCCAGCTTTTGGCCGCAACATGATCGCTGGGCGACTCACAGCCAGTGGCCATGAAGTCACCCGTGAGCACATCATTGCATCTTATCTTCGCGTTCACGGGGCTCCGGGATCCTTTGGTGATCGTTCCATTCACCGAAAAGCGTACAATGTTGCAGGTGCAAACTCGCTTTGGCATCATGATGGGCAGCATGGTAATGTATTGTGAACCTTTCTGCTATGTTTCTCGCTCACCTCAGGGGTCAAGGTCTTATCCGATTCAAAATTGTGATTCACTGCTTCATCGACGGCAAGTCACGGCTTGTCACTGCTATCCAGGCTGCCGACAACAATCGTGCCGATACCGTTCTCGACTTATTTGTTGGTGCGACTGGGGTGTACGGTGTCCCAAGCCGTCTCCGCGGTGATCATGGCACCGAGAATGTTCTGGTTGCCGCGTGGATAGAAACTCATTGTGGGCCTGGGCGTGGATCATATATCTGGGGTCGGTACGTACTTCTCCTACTTCAATTAACTCCAGCGCGGATTCCTGAATATATTCCAGGAGTGTCCACAACACCCGTATTGAGCGACTGTGGTACGACGTCACTCATGGCTTCGGGCAAAAGTGGAAGAACTTCTTTCACGACCTGGAACTGAATCACGGTTTGAACCCGCGTCGTCCTGGCGACATCTGGCTCCTGCATCACCTCTTCTTGCAGAGCATTAACCAAGACGCACTGGAGTGGGCCGAGGCCTGGAATTCGCACAAGCTGCAAATCAAAGGTGAACGTAAGCGCAGCCCTCGCGACATGTTCGTCTTCAGCATGGTGCAGGACGGACCTCGTGGGATCTCGCACATGGTGCAGCCGGTTGATGAGCCTGTAGACGACCCGACTAGTTACGGGGTAGACTGACAGGTCACCGAGGAGCGGCATCTCATGCACCATCCTTTGCAGGAAAACCCGCAGGACTGGGAGAACGAAAACCCATTCCACGCCCACCCGACCCAACTCTCAGAGGTCCCCTGTGAGCCGCCAAATTGCCCCTTCACACCAGAGCAGGTTGCGCTGTTGGATGAGACCCTTCGGGAGCGGGTGGATCTGACGTCGAGGAGCATGCTCATCCGACGTCTTGTATGGCAGGAGGCGTTCAACATTTGTAGTTTCTTTTCACAGTCTTAATTTATTAAATATTCATGCACAAACTCAAAGAAAATATATAATACAAGTTCAACGACTTCGGGATACACCCACAAGAGGATAGACAACAAACATCCTTCGTGCATCGTTCTGATTAAAGTCACGAAAATCACAGTGCATCATGCCGCTACCACAAAAATCGAGTTAGATAGAAAGGAAAGAGCTTGGATGGACACGTACAAGGCACTGAGGCCCTCTGGGAGTGACTGAGGACGTCGCAATATGGGAGCGAGGTCATCGGAATCCGAGAGGTCTTTGTCCGAGGAGATAGATTCGAGCTCAGGCATATCGGGATCGTCCTGGGCCTCAGCGTTGGTCGACATCCTGAACAGTGTGTAAGCGGTGAAATAGAAATAGAGACGCAGTGCGGCACACCTATCACTCGACTCGGCTCTGCGGGATGTGTCGCTCACATTTAACTGCAAAGAAGGAGGAATGTTGAGCGGTGGCAAACTCAGCAGCACCCCCACCCTATATAAGATAATTGTTAGCGAGGACAGTGCAGCCACACGGTGAAACGCAGGTGAGGCAACACGTCACCAGCGAGATCTTGAACCTGGCGATGATACATCCCAGCAATCAAGCACGCTGCGGTGAGGGGATGGGTGGTGCGAAAAATCTGGGGGAGGTGCGTGAGCGAACAGGTATTGACAAAGAGTTCTTGCGACATACATGCGAGAAACCGTGTGACTCAGAGAGGGGCATATTGAAGCCTGTGTAGGCGGCAACAAAGTCAGTGTTGGTCCACAGAGTATCTGTATCATACCCGAAGACCTTATGCGCCATCAACTTGACGGTGATATCGTCGTGCTGGACTTTAGTCCGCACGGAGCGGATGAGCGATGGCTAAGAAAGGAGAAGGGTTAGTGAGCTGACGTCAAGAAGGGAAGGAGTAGGAATAGGCACCTGAATATCAAGTGTCTCCATCACTAAACGGCACGCAGGGTGGGTCAATGCTGTGGGCATGGGATCCTCCAGACGCAGGGCAAACCAGGGACGAAGCTCAACGGCAAGGCTTGGGCTGACGAGCTGGACAAACGCCTGCTCGAGGAGCATGCTCTGATGTCCAAGGGCCATGGCAAGCACGGGCCACAGACCGATGCTCAGCCCATGACCATAATAATACATTTGAATGGCGATGAGCTGTGCATGCACGTAAAACTGCGCATCACGGTGTGGGCTGGAGATGGGAGAGAGCACAAAGGTGGTGTGCTCTGGCTCCACCGTGCTGGGACGCCAAAGCTGCTCGTTATTGACAACCGACTCTAGGATGGTGCGCCACACGGCGTGCTCAACACCACGTCCGACAGAGCCTACGGTGTGTCTGCTGCAGGTAGGAACACGCGTGAGAGCTCAAAACCAGGCTCAGCGAGGGTGGGGACATACACTGTATAGCTGTGATATGGTTCAGCCTGGAGGAAGGAACAGTGGGTCATGTCAACACGAGGGTCGTGAATGTTGGGGGGACGCGGGAAACTTGATGTGAGGTCCAGCACCTTCCGACGTAAGTGGAGGAACACTGCAATGATGTACTCAGCCATGGCAGAGATGTTGTGTCCCTCAATGCGAACGATGGCGGTGTCGAGGACAGTAGGAACATCAAGCCAGATAGACCGATGCCAGGCCTGGATAGAGTCGCCCGTTGCCAAAGTTATTTGGGCAGGAGGAGAAGGAGGAGGTGCTGGAGCTCGAACCGCCTGAGGGAGTGTGATGCTACGTGGCGGCAGAAGTGGCTGAGGTACAAACTAAAGAAAGTGTTGTCAACAATAACATGGCATAGGTGCGGGCAAAACATACCTCATCATCATCTGACGAAAGGACTTCAATGAACTGGGTGTGGAAACGATCAGCAAGAGAGTCAGAAGAGACAGTGAGGGAGCACCCTACCGGAGATTCCATGCGCCTGCGGGTGCGTACAGGGGACGGACTTTCTGGGGATCGAGCCCGGATCTGTGCTCGCGAGCTGGAGGCAACCATTGCTTCAGGCGTGCACTCACGACGAACAACCAATGGAATAACAAAAGGCGACTGCTGAGGCTGGGATTAGTGCAAGTATGGATCAGTGTAAGCACTCACGATCACGGGAGGCAACGACTCGTCGGGACACAACACTCCAAGACACTGGGGGTCGTACTCACGACCACTGTGGGGCAAGTCGTAGAGGAGGCGCTGCCCGAGGCAGGAGTGCAGATCGTCCAGCGCAGCTGCATCGACCAACGCTGCACCCGATAAAGTCCGAGGGAGAGCACCTTTGACCGGTCCGTAACGAATACCTTGGACGAAAGAAATAACTATCAGTACGAGGGCAGAAGAGATGGCAGCGATGACACACACCAAGATTCACAAGGGGTATTCCGCGATGCTCAACATCAGGATTGACAAACTTGGCGTTCATCTCGAGGATGAGCTTTTTATTGAAGTTGTTGGCGTTGGCCTTGGCGTGTTGTGCAAAGGTGTACACATTCTTGCGGCGGCTGGAGTCCAGAACAATCCAGAGGCGGCGGAACCAAAGGGTGCCTGAGTTGTTGCTGGAGCCCGGAGCCATGGGAAGAACAAGATTGTGAGCAGTGAGCTGAGCATCGAGCTGTGAACTCAGCTCCTGTACAATATCGCCTTGATCACCGCTGGGAAGGGTAGCAAGGAAAGCCAAGCCATGAGTCTTGAGCATGAGCAGCATCTCTGTAAACTGGTCAATGGTGAAGGCAAAGTCAATGGTGGCGTCCCCATCGTCAGCGGTAGATCCGGGAATCTGCAAGAGCATTGAATGCCAGAAAAAATGTAAAGGGATTCAAAAAAAAATTACGCACCACGTTGGGCCAAAGGGCTACCAGGACTGAAAATGGCGGGGAAGAAGATGCGGTGAGTGGCCCGGAGTGGGTATGCGTGGGGCGGCTTATATTTTTGGGTTTGGGTGGAAAGTGACGGGCGATGGCTGCATTCCTATTCTCGTTGGCAGTGGCAGCTCCGGAGGACAACGGACCCGTGAATGTCGAGACAGGAGGGGGGAGAGAGGCCTGGAGGGGGTTGAGTGGGGGCGGCACGCGAGGCAGTGGCGGTGCAGGGGGTCTGTAGGACATCAATATGCTGACAAGATTGTGAAAAAATGGGGAACGTACGGCGGAACCGGGGGGCCTCTGCAGGAAGGACGTCAATATCCCAGAAGCAATTGGGAACAAACGAGGAACTTACAATGAGACGGAAGCCAAAGTTTCCCCAAGGGCCTCATGGTGAAACCAAGGTGCGTTGCAGACACAAGGGGTACTGAAAGTCAATGGGTCAATTTGAGATCTCTAAAGGGCGAGTACGAGGTGTCAGAAGGGGGTGACAGTATTATATCTGTGCAACTCACCATCGGAAAATCATTCCGGAACGGTCACTGACCTCCCAGGCGATTCCGGGAGCTCCGGGTTTCCGGAGTCTCCGGAATCCCCGGAGAAGCGTTATCAAGGCAATGCGGCTTATCTGAATGGTTCCTCGTTATCCTGTGCGTACCATATGGTCTCTACTTCCTTCCACATGCTTTACATCTTCCATTCTCACACTTCCTTGTTCTTCAACAACATGAGGTGATCCCGTTAGGAATCTCCACATGGATTTCATATAACTCCTTATGTTCAGATTGCAAGTACTGTACTATATAAACACCTAGACTACACTCCTGTTCTTCAGTTTAATAATTAAGTTGCTTCTGCGCTCTGTAGTTGCTTCTGGGTTTACACTCCGGTCTCCCCGTAACCGGAATCCTCCCCTCACTCTCCTCCTCACTCCGGTGGCTTGGATAGTACACTCGCCCTATTGTCCTGTGGCGTTGTGTTACTCCGGTCGACCATCCTTCCCCCTCAGTGTCATCGTTGTGTCCGGTAGCCAACCGGAATACCTCGGTCGCCGTAATCCCTCGTTCACCATTGACCGGCCATATCCTTCCCTTCCCCGGACCTGGATATAACAGACAGGGTCACAATAGAAAGTGTACCGGCCAAAATCCCCCACATGAAGTTTGAATGCAGACGCCTTTCCGATATGGATCAGCAGAGGAAGAGGATGGGGGAGCAAGGTGGCTGAGCCAGGGATGGTTGCAGGCCGCACACGGTTCCAGCGCGTTGCTGGGGATCTAGTGCAGGGTGGTGAGCGGCCACTCAAAGTGGCAGAGATCACCTACATAGCTGATGGCTTGGGGTGTGGACTGGGAAACAATAAAACTGCCGCAGCGCTGGCAGCTAGAGCAGCGCCCACGGGGAGTAAACGGGCGAGCCTGAGTGGGGAATAGATGAGAAGAGACAGCAAAACTCAAAGTCCTCGCTCCCTCACTTATGAGGGTTGCTACACAGCGCTTCGGCACAACGGACCTTGGAGTCAGGAGCGCATGGCCTGCGTCGATCCCAGGTGGAACAAAAGGCAACATGCTTGATGCCCAGACTTACTAACGGGAAGGGGAAGTCCCTGAAACACATCTTTATGCAAGAGGTGGAGACCAAAAAACATTACAGTCCATGAGAAAAATGGCGACAACAAGGGGAAAAAAAAGTTTGTGCAAGATCTTCAAGTATCTTCAAAGAAATGCCAATTTCCAGACTCTTCGAGGATCCTTGAAGAAACATGAGTCTGGTGGCGGTGCAGAAAAAAAAAAGGTCAGAATCTTTGAAGATCTTTAAAGATCTTGGGTGTGGATCACAGAAACTCACAGATCCTTGAAGATCTTCGAGGATCTTCAAAGATCTGTCATAAAAAACATGCCGCTGGAACAAAAAAGTATTTTTGTCCAGGTTGGGCCTTCATACATACCTAACTTTAGACCCTCAATTTGCTTTCATACAGGAACTTTGAAATTTTGAACCCCCTTAAAACTGAAGATTCTCACGGTTGTTGATCCTCAACCTCAGCCATCAGTTGCGGAAACACAGGTGATTTCATCCTGGTATGGGTAATTCCATGCCTGAAAAAGATCATAAGGATGACCTACCTCCAAAGCGTCCTCATCGGTGACTACATCTCAGGCATAATATGAAAATAATATGCATAATACGGGCCTGGCATATCATAACATATCAATATCATATCCTAACATATCCAGGTCGTATTATTATGTCGAATGGGCCCAAGGCCCATATCATATCCATATTATCATGAAGATATTAATATTATGACATTCCATAACATATTCTTGGACAGCACTAGGTAGCAACTGCTAGTGTTGCCGGTGTCGGGGTCAGAACCGATTCTGAACCCGAACCGAACCCGAACCGAACCTCAGTTGAGGTTCGGGGTTCGGCCAATGTTGGATTTTCCCGAACCTGTTCGGACATGTGTGAACCGGTTCGAACCTGAAGGTTTTGAGGGTGTATTTAGCGATATTTTCGACCAATTTTCAGTCCAAAAACTCACCCAACCTCACTCCATACCTGGTGAATAATCTGTGTGCTGAAATATGTGGGTGCTTCACTTGGTTTGACTCATAATCATGTCCCCGAAGCACCGGGGTGGTACTGAATACAATTTGAAGTGCCAACGAGGGCAAGGAATACTCATTTTGAGCTGGTGGAGCAGGACTTGTCTGTGTTCTGAGTACCTACCATGCATTCAACAAGTAAGTATGCCTTTTCACAATATTTTTTCACCCCAACAGTGACTGTCTAAAAATTACAGGTTCAATCAGGGTTCGAACCCCTTCTGAACCTGAACCGAACCTGTATGAACCGAACCTGGGTTCGGGGTCGGTCAGGTTCGGGGGTTCGGATTTTTTTGGCTAAAAACCGGACCGAACCGGACATCGGCAACACTAGCAACTGCGATGACCAAAAACCTCGAGAAGTGGGAAGACAGGGGCTGGATAGGTGTCCCTAACCGTGAAACCCTGCAGTCACTGTCGTCCGAGCTCCACAGTAGAACGGCAAGAACCACGTTCGTGGTCAACGAGGACTCAGCAGGAAGCAAGATGGCAAAGAACCTGTCAATAACCGGGGCGAGAAAAGCCGAGGCGGATCAAATCCATAAGGGGGTGAACCCGGACAACGAACGCCTGGGTGCTAGACTTTCTACAATGACACAATCAATCGCGTACCGCGGCATAAAAGGGAGAAATGAGCCTGTCTTACGCAAGGCAACTGACCAGAACGTGAAAATGGTACTAGAAGCAGTGAGAGAAACCTTCTCCTCACCTGCGACGCCGGCGAGCATCTGGAAATCGATACGGCACAAAGATATAAGCAGGAATATCAGGAACTTCCTGTATGCATAGTGCACACAGAGTTGGAAAATACTGGGAAAACATCCCCGAGTGTGGTGATAGGGCGACCTGCGTCCACTGCGGCTCCGAGGAATCGCTCCAACACATCCTCCTGGAATGCCCGAGTCCAGGTCAGTCCGAGGTCTGGGATCTCGCAGAGAAATTCTGGACACAGAAGTACTCAGACTGGCCGGAGATGTCTATGGGGATCTTACTGGGAAGTAGCCTCGCAATCTTCAAGGACGAAAACGGGAAGTCTCAACCTGCAAAGTCCAGGCTTTACAGAATTCTAGTCTCCGAGTCAGCCCACATAATCTGGAAGCTTAGGTGCGACAGCGTCATAGGCCGCGCGGGGACCCCCCCGACGGTCAACGAAGTGCATAATAGGTGGGTCAAAATCATGAATGGTAGACTCAAAATCGACATAAACCTCACAAATAAAATAAAGTACGGTAAACAACACGCAATTGCCCCTTCTCTCGTCCTGGACACTTGGAGGGGAACCTTATATCATGAAGGTGAGCTGCCAGACGACTGGCTTCGAGAACCCGGGGTTTTAGTGGGTATAACGCCTTTGAGATCACGTAGATCTCCGTCCCCGCCCTCTGGTCGGCGAGGTCGAAATCGATAGGCATAGAGCCCCACACTGTAAGTGCTTGGCATCTTGTGCGTAAGGCATTTCCTCGGGGTGGGTCCAAAGACGTTCTCAGGGGGTCGTGAAACCTCCACCTTTGCGTGGTCCAAGGAGGCTAACCTATTGTTAGTTGTCCTCGGATCTCATCGTACTACCAAAATAGATAAAATAAAATGAAGTAACTAAGAGATACAAAAGGAGGAAAGCATCAAGAAAGACTTCCCGGTCCTCATCGACATTCTCGTCCTCGTCACCAGCACCTTTGCGGCGCTTGTGGAATAATTTCATAGCCCCGTTGAGCTTATCCAACCCTGAGGCAAGCATTTTGAAGCGTTCGGAATCACTGCGTTCCGGGGCCTCCTAGACTCAGCCTGAGTGTAAGGACCTACACAGAGCTAAACTTGGTGCCACCTACACACAGCCTGCATAGATGAATGTAGGTCTGGATAGGTCTGCCTAGGTCTGTGTAGATCTGCATAACTGGGTATAGCATAGCTAAGGTAAGTGTAGGTCATTGTAGGCGCCTACATCAATGCCAGCGTAGCCGCACCCAACTTGGTTAATGACCAGTTTTTAAACTCAAAATTGAAAACCCGGCATAAACTAGACTGACGTGAAGTGAGTGTAGGCATTTGAACTGACCTACGATTACCCAGGCTAGGCGACCTAAGCAGACCCATACGGAGCTACGTCCGGCTCAACTTAATTTTGTCCAGCTGTGCGTAGGTGACCTAAACTGGCCTGTTTTAGCCGCCTACACTGACCCATACCGAGCTACATCCGGCTGAGCTGAGTCAGCGTAGGAAGGCCCGGAATGCAGTGAATCCTCTACGCTGAGTTCAATGCCGGTGGGGAGAACCTTCGGAGAAGTAGATAGTAAACACAGAAAATTGATAGGCAAGAATATCCCAAACTGCGTCGCCGTTGAAATAGATCGGAATTTGGTGCCATGAACCCTCTCAAAAATCTGGATTGATATCTTCGAGGGCACCGAAATATTCGCCGAGTCGGTGACTGGGTGGTGGCTACCATACTTCCCTCCCCCCTCGGAATGCATCTGAGAGACTAGGAAGATTAATAGAAGCAAGCAATAGCATGCTAGATAGATGACATGAACAACCGATCAAAGCACCGCGCTTACAGGTCTGTAGGCGAGAGTGGTTTATGCCTGGCGGTTTTCCGGCAGTGACTCCGCTTACGTGCCGCTTACGCCCTGCCATAGGCTAATCGGAATTGATTTGGTGCCGGTTCGAGCCCTGACATGAATCTCGGGACACTCAAATTGTTTCGTGAATAGCTGCAAAATATGTTGGCACAAAATAGAGATGTCTCCAAAGTCAGGTGAGATTTAATAGAGGTCTTAGAGTTTTTGTCCTTGCATGCACAATCTAATTGGTGTTATTTTGGGCTTTGGTACATTGAAAGCAAAATTCCAGTGGCGGCTCTCCCCCGCAGAAAATATGGCTGGTACCCGGGGATTGTGCAGCCAGCCCAACTTAGGTCTGCATGCAATATAAAATCTTTCAGTCATGGAGTTGGGAATAATGACTGGAAATCAGAGATTATTCACCGCATAACATACACTTGAATATCTTCCCGACTTTGTTCTGTGAATTGCAGTGCATGGATAAATATTTTCGGTGCATACATAACTGCACGAAAGACCCAAAAGCCTATTTTGTTCTGGGTTCACCGGCGAGCGATGGAATTCGATTAGCCCATTCACTGCGTTCCGGGGCCTCCTAGACTCAGCCTGAGTGTAAGGACCTACACAGAGCTACACTTGGTGCCACCTACACACAGCCTGCATAGATGAATGTAGGTCTGGATAGGTCTGCCTAGGTCTGTGTAGATCTGCATAACTGGGTATAGCATAGCTAAGGTAAGTGTAGGTCATTGTAGGCGCCTACATCAATGCCAGCGTAGCCGCACCCAACTTGGTTAATGACCAGTTTTTAAACTCAAAATTGAAAACCCGGCATAAACTAGACTGACGTGAAGTGAGTGTAGGCATTTGAACTGACCTACGATTACCCAGGCTAGGCGACCTAAGCAGACCCATACGGAGCTACGTCCGGCTCAACTTAATTTTGTCCAGCTGTGCGTAGGTGACCTAAACTGGCCTGTTTTAGCCGCCTACACTGACCCATACCGAGCTACATCCGGCTGAGCTGAGTCAGCGTAGGAAGGCCCGGAATGCAGTGAATCCTCTACGCTGAGTTCAATGCCGGTGGGGAGAACCTTCGGAGAAGTAGATAGTAAACACAGAAAATTGATAGGCAAGAATATCCCAAACTGCGTCGCCGTTGAAATAGATCGGAATTTGGTGCCATGAACCCTCTCAAAAATCTGGATTGATATCTTCGAGGGCACCGAAATATTCGCCGAGTCGGTGACTGGGTGGTGGCTACCATACTTCCCTCCCCCCTCGGAATGCATCTGAGAGACTAGGAAGATTAATAGAAGCAAGCAATAGCATGCTAGATAGATGACATGAACAACCGATCAAAGCACCGCGCTTACAGGTCTGTAGGCGAGAGTGGTTTATGCCTGGCGGTTTTCCGGCAGTGACTCCGCTTACGTGCCGCTTACGCCCTGCCATAGGCTAATCGGAATTGATTTGGTGCCGGTTCGAGCCCTGACATGAATCTCGGGACACTCAAATTGTTTCGTGAATAGCTGCAAAATATGTTGGCACAAAATAGAGATGTCTCCAAAGTCAGGTGAGATTTAATAGAGGTCTTAGAGTTTTTGTCCTTGCATGCACAATCTAATTGGTGTTATTTTGGGCTTTGGTACGTTGAAAGCAAAATTCCAGTGGCGGCTCTCCCCCGCAGAAAATATGGCTGGTACCCGGGGATTGTGCAGCCAGCCCAACTTAGGTCTGCATGCAATATAAAATCTTTCAGTCATGGAGTTGGGAATAATGACTGGAAATCAGAGATTATTCACCGCATAACATACACTTGAATATCTTCCCGACTTTGTTCTGTGAATTGCAGTGCATGGATAAATATTTTCGGTGCATACATAACTGCACGAAAGACCCAAAAGCCTATTTTGTTCTGGGTTCACCGGCGAGCGATGGAATTCGATTAGCCCATTCGCTGCGTTCCGGGGCCTCCTAGACTCAGCCTGAGTGTAAGGACCTACACAGAGCTACACTTGGTGCCACCTACACACAGCCTGCATAGATGAATGTAGATCTGCCTAGGCCTGCCTAGGTCTGTGTAGATGTGCATAACTGGGTATAGCATAGCTAAGGTAAGTGTAAGTTATCGTAGGCGCCTACATCAATGCCAGCATAGCTGCACCCAACTTGGTTAATGAACCAGTTTTTAAACTCAAAATTGAAAACCCGGTATAAACTAGACTGACATAAAGTGAGTGTAGGCATTCGAACTGACCTACAATTACCCAGGCTAGGCGACCTAAGCAGACCCATACGGAGCTACGTCCGGCTCAACTTAATTTTGTCCAGCTGTGCGTAGGTGACCTAAACTGGCCTGTTTTAGCCGCCTACACTGACCCATACCGAGCTACATCCGGCTGAGCTGAGTCAGCGTAGGAAGGCCCGGAATGCAGTGATTCAGGGCGTAAGCGGCATGTAAGCAAAGGAACCGCAGGAAAACCGCGGGGCGTAAGCCACTCTCACTTACTGATCTGTGAGTGCGGTGCTTTGCCCCCTGTGTTATTTTCCTGACCTAAACACTCACTCAAAATCCTTTTCGTTTGCCATTTCTTTCGCCCAGAAAATTTGTTCCCTTTGAGGCCCAAACAGCAAGAGAACAATGGGAACTTGCCTGTTTGGAACCAAAAGAGCACCTTTTTCCCACACTAAAACAAAGGAAATATATGCCATTTTTTAGGGCATTTCAGGATTTGAACAATTGCAATTTCGGTCTGAATTTTCCGAGTCAAAAGGAATCCAAAAACTTGCCATGTTGGGTTCACTTTTGGGTGGGTTAGCAAAATAGGGCCAAACCGAAGACATGTTTGGGGGCCATGTTTCAGACCCCAAAATTCCTTGGTCGCAGGAGTGTTGGACACTCCCGAGATTAGAGTGCGGAGCTTACAAGGATTTCCCTCTTGCTTCTCTACCGTCTCTTCCCTTACTTACCCCTTGCCCAGGCCTCACCACAGAGGTTTTTTTTCAGACTTCCTTCATTCCTTGTTTTGTTACTTGAAGTAAGTATTCTCCCTCTTTATCAGGATCCAGAGGTCTGTGGGTGTGTCTGCAGCGGCCCAAACCAACTTGTTTTCACATTTTTCACTTCAATTTCTGGTCATCAAAGTAGTGAAAAGATGGTTGAATGTTGAGCATCTTTTCTCATGAAAAAAAAAACTTGAAACCTGGAAAGATTTTTCACCAAATTTAGCAGCGGATAACTCGAAATGCTCAACCAGTGCAAAATGAAAACCTATTTTTCTCATTTCAGCGCTCTTTAAATGTAACTCACAATTCAATGTATCGTGGAGGATTTTATGGCTGGCGAAACATAGGGCGATACTCACTCCGATAGATTAGATTGGGGTTAGATTGTGTCGAACCCTAAATGAGATAGATCGAATTGCGTTTCGAGCCGCCTCATTTTACCCCCTAAACTAGTAGAAGCGGAGCGAATTAAAATCCTCTTTTAATTGAGGCCCCAGCGGTGTGATGTCTGGCTAAATGACCGCATGTCCTAAAAGTGAACGGTGGTTGACAGTGCAATCAGTGACAGGACTGCCGACTAAATACCAAGTTGCACCAGACACAAGAAGTCCCAAGCCAGAAGTCGCAGTGGAACAAAACAACTGAACCAACACGGTAGTGCACGCCTTTGCACGGTTCACGGCACGGCAGTGCACGCCGCCATGCACCTGTGCCGTGGAGTGCCGTACAGCACCGTGCAGTGGGGTGCTGGTTCATAATGTTCGCATATTCACCTATATTCACCACCATTCATCCGGTACTAAACCTGGACGATTTTTTTGAGTACGAAAAACCTTCCCACCTCCGCAATTCTGGTCGGCGCGCGGAAGTGTCACCGTTTTAGGAAATTTCGATCGCGATCGAGAACTTGGATAGCCGTTCCTTTGCTTTTTTACATTGACCATGAGCGCCAGCGCAATGATCTTTGTATGTCCCTGCACCTTTACTATGTAAGTTTGTTGCTGACCCGTTCTCTTCCAAGGATTCTTGCGGCATATGGCCCACCAGGGCATTCAATATTTTGCCGCACCCCCTGCGACGGCAGCACCTGTTCCTGGGGTGTGCAAGTCGTTCCCCTTCTCTGTCCCTACTGTCTTTAGTTCTGAAAGTGTTCCCCCCGACTTCTTTTGACCATGCTCCGGCTCCACTTTTGCCAATTTTCGATTCAACAGGTATTCTCGTCTTCCCGCCCTTTTCCCTCTCGTTAGCGGCCAACATATATCATAGGGTATATTACAGGCTACATGCAGAATAGCGGTTTCCAACCATACTCCGCGCCCTCAGTCGGTGTGTATTCTTTCAATATGCCCGAATTAGGCTGAGCCGAAATCGGCGCCAAGTAAGGATACAAAATTCTCCAAGACCTTCCCCAATTCCAGCAGCCACACCTGCACCACCCCCCGAGCAACTCTATATTCACAACACTCAAGGACATTTTATACTTTATGGTCCTATGCCCGGGCAAACTCTCAGCCCATAGCTTCTCCCTCCGCGGCATCACTTCCAGGCTTCCAGCACAAATTCCGCCTTCGACGAATGAGCAGCCGCGGGCCAATTCCGCCGTCAATCCTGTTGGCCTGGAAGCCAATGATTCTGCTGGGGTGGAAGACAAATGGAGCCCATGGCCCGACGGAGAGTTCGAGCGTGATTGTACCTGGGCTGGATTTAAAAATACACACTGGTTGAACATTTCCAGTTTTTCAGTGAAACAATGGTGGCCCCGGTTCAAATTTATCTTATGAAGCCAGGTTGATTTTCAACCTAAAATGCGGCGCATTAAACATATCTCTAGCTACTTTATAGGTTGAAATGGAATCAACCTACTTGATAGGTTACTCGTTTTTCAACCTAAATGCACACCTATATAGGTCGAATGTGCCCCATTCATCCCACCATAGGTTGATCCCCGGTGAATTTCAATCTTACTTGCCCCCATAGTGAATCTTTTGAAGGTTACAGCAACTTTCTCAACAAAAATCAACTGAAAAACTTCAAACTTCCTTGTGGATTTTTTAAACTCCAAGAAAAATTCATCAAGTTTTCAAGAGATCTCCACAAGATTCGAAAAAAGCCACGCCAGCGGGCGCGGCGCCTGCGTAGCTGGGATGCCGAACGGTTGCGTAGGGACCGGTGGTGATCTCGCTGAATTCCGAGTTCGAAGGTGAAGAGGGTTCAGAGGGCGGCGTAGCAGTGGACCCGCAAACACCGCTGTGGCCGCTTTGTCTTACTGGAAGAAAAACAGCCTTGTAATAGATACCTCTTGTTCAGTGAGTTTTACCTGTGTCTATTACTCAATGAAAAACCCGGCTTTGTTTTATCTTTGTTAATACTAACCCTCTTTGTTGCGGTAAAAGCTTTCTCCCACCAAGCATGTGGTGGGAGAAAGCTTTTACCCCGACAAAGACGGTTCGTCATGACAAAGGAAAAATTTGGCCCATTTTTACCGGTGAGGAAAACCTGTTGGAAAACTCACTGAACATCATGTATTTATTACAGGCTGTTTTTCTTGCAGTAAGACAAAGCGGCCACAGCCGTGAAAGCGGAGCCGAAAAGAGTGAGTGCGGCACCGGTGAGAAATAGTGGGGTCAGCGCCAAGCGTGGGGCGCCGTGCGCAGGGTCGAAGAAATCCAAGGAGCGCTCTGCAAATAGGATTGAAGAGAGTTCCGGAAGCAGTTGGGGGAGGAGGACGGTCGTTTCGGCCAGGGTACAAGTCAGAAAGAAGCCCTAAAGCTGAGTTAGGATGGAGTATGTTTATTTATTTTGGATAAATGCAAACGTGAACGAGTGAATGAGCGCGGCGACCCACCTCGAGCAGCAATGGGATCCACTTTGGCGCGACGCGAGCAGGAGTGGGATTTTGAGTGTTGACATGTGAAAGAACCGACACATTGTTTGGTTAATGAACATACGGCCAAGCAAAGACAAACTGGGTTGAAAATTCAAATAACGGGTTAGGACTGGGCCGCTTCTGTCGAAAAACTTGCGTTTTCCCGAGCTTCAGCGGAGGGCCTGCATAATGACTCCATAAAATTGGTGGTTCGCCCGAAGAAATCCAAGAAAGTTCACAAAGTACTGGCAGCGGTTTGGCCCTGGAGCCGGGAGGAAGCCCACGCAAGCACGGCTTCATCCGGACCTCGCCCTTCTATACGCTTCTCTCCTCACGCGTGAGATCGAATGAGAGTAACAGTTTCGTTTGTGGAAGTGTACCGCATCAGTGGGGAGCGCGCATCAGCCGCGCCTGTCAAGATGTATGTTGACCTCGGACTGCGGAGAGTTCGCTTAGTCGGGCTCGACGAGAAAGATGGCGCAGAGAGATGGATAAACACCCCACACGCTTATTTGTTCCACCTTATTGCAGGACATGGACCACACGATTGAAGACTTGAGAATTGTAACCTTCGGGCCTCTGGATTTTTTGGGAGGGTAGTGATCCGTCTCTTACCGCATCAGATGTCGCTTTTTGAGATGCCGCAGTGCTTGCGCAAACGCGTGCCGACATAGCGCGCCTCTGTAGAGCCTTTCTTTCCTGGTGATGCCGAGGTGCTTGCGCAATTTGCTGCCTTTCCGCAGTTGATGGACCCGTAGCGCTCCTGGGCGCTGAATCAGCGCAGGTATGCAACCTATGAATCAGCAGTACCAATAGAGGTTACCCCCTCTCACGGCGAGAATATATATACTGCACAGAGCGAAAAGGTGAAGGCAGATAAAATGACTTTCCCCAAGACATTCGACGCTTATGTTCCAAGCAACGGCGCGGATTTCCTAGCTCTATCCACATTCCAGGCCGAATATGTCCCGTTTGCGACTCTCCAGGCCGTGACGGTCAGCCCTGCCTCGGATTCATTCGCGTACGCCAAAAGACTCGCCCCACCGGGTGTGTTCGCTCACGTCCTCCGGTGCTTCTACTTTGCGCTCGCCCTTCTTCATACCGGCTTCCCTTCGGGAACGCCGGGAGTCGCGCAGATCGGATTCGAAGAGCTGTCGTTGCGGCTTTACCACACGTCCCTGCTTCACGACCTGGCCTTCTCGAACAACACAGAGGTCCTCGCTCATCCGGCGCACGCAATGACCTTCGAGCTCCAGGGCGCCATCATGACTTACGAGCACTTGCACGCTGCGGCCCCCAGTCTCGATCCGCATCAGGTCGGCGACATCGTGCAGAGCATCGTTCTTCACACTTCGGCGTGGGCCTCTGGGAGCTCGTCCGCCAACCAGATCCTCTTGGCAATCAGTGCAGCGTTTGATGCCGGCGGAGTACGTACCTTCCTAATCTTCGACACTTAATACTCACTCCAAGCCACGCTAGTTTAACGGAACTGGGATCGTCGATTACACCCACCTTTGGAACCCCAAGACTGTCGCTGAGATCGAGAAGGCATATCCATACGGTGATGCACACACCGAAGTTGCCGGCTTGATTACAAGCGAAGTGACGCAAAAGCCAAACTGTTTGTTCTCGCACATCCCTGGTGGTGTAAGTCTTCCTCATAAGAGCATTGATCACTTCGGCTGACAAGTTCATGAAGCTTGACGGGCTTTTGAACAATTTGCGTGTCGGATCAATTGTGCCTGTGTAACGACCGGGCTCTCCAGCACCCTCACCCGCACCACGTGGATTAGATACATAGCTTTGCGTCCGAACAGCTTTGTCAATTATTTTTGCGTGGATGAGCAATCAAATTTTTTTGAGTGGGTCTCGTAACGCCACTCAATTTTCTTGAGCGGGGTTTAATCAGAGGTAGGTAACTACGTAGGTAGGATTACACGTCCCGCTTAAGAACGCCGGGGCTCGCTCTTGCACAAGCAGGCTGCTTGAGTGGGGAGCAAACCCTGATAAACCTCCATATAGACCCTGCAGAACACCTACGGGGAGCGAAACTGTCGTCCCTAACACAAGCAGTGGCGTACGCCGGGATCAAGGCGAGACGAGAACCGGTGACACGGAAGGCAACAGAGAACAATATCAAACAAATCACCACTGCCGCGCAACAAGTCTTCTCATTTTGCCCTACACCTGCGGAAATTTGGAAGAGTATTCGCCACAAAGACTTCAGCCGCCAAGTCAAGAATTTCCTATGGAAATCAATTCATGGTGCCCATAGAATCGGGTCCTTCTGGACGCACATTCCCGAGTGCCGGGAACGAGCAACTTGTAACTTCTGCAATGAGACTGAAGACCTCGAACATGTGCTTATTAAATGCCGGCGACCAGGTCAAACCCAGATCTGGTCCCTAGCCAAAGATCTTTGGCTGCGAAAACATCAAACCTGGCCAGAACCGTCTCTAGGTGGTGTACTTGGGTGTGGTTTAGCAACTTTCAAAAATGAAAAAGGGAAGAACTCCCCTGGTCTAGCACGACTGTTCCGCATCCTGGTCTCAGAGTCCATTTTTGTCATATGGAAAATCCGCAACGACACTGTAATAAGCCGCGACGGAGAACCAGTTCCGGAAAACATGATCCACAACAAATGGCTTCAGGCTATCAACCTGCGCCTGATGTTTGACCGCATTCTCACGAATCACGCTAAATATGGCAAGCAAAACTCAATCAAGTCCTCCCTTGTCCTCCAGACTTGGTCCTCAACACTGTTGAATGAGGAGCTACTTCCAGGAGATTGGATCAATCAGCCCCGGGTCTTAGTGGGTATCGAGCCAAAATCATCGCACCCGCCCTCCCAGCCTTCGGGCCGGAGGGGCAGGGGACGATAGTGCTCTGAGCCCCACACTGTTGCATACCGCTTCGTGCTTAACAGCATTTCCCGGGCGGTGGTCTACCTCTTTCCATACCTTCCTTGCGGAGGCCCCTTCCGGGCCTCTGTTCCTTGCGCAGCACAGAGATTAGCCAATTGTTAGTTGTCTGTGTCTGATATCGTACCACCAAAAAAAAAAAAAAAAAAAAAAAAAAAAAAGAACGCCGGGGCCCAGGAATTATCTAAGTGTACGGGGCACAATTCCTTGCTGCTTCGGGTACCTTCTTCTGTACCCGCTGGTTAGGTGCGTTAAATTTCTCCTCATTTCGACTACGCCCAGCGATTCACTGCATACCGCATTGAATTTTTCGCGCGGCCGTTTTGCCGTGCGCATGTTTACGTTGGCGGTCTGAAATTATCAGGTATTCTCCTGAACAGTGTGCAACTCTGCGAACATGTTTTAGAGGAGATCACGGCTATTCTATGTTCAACATCAGCCACCTCCCCAGTTCGGCGTCTCAATCGGCATCAGGCTGTCAATCGGCATCAGAACGCTGCCGATCCGCATCAATGCCGTCACCGTGGTACACGCTTCTCTCCTGCCTTGCTCCTTGCCCATCGCGACGAGTACGCACCAGCCGACTCTAGCCCCCACCGCAGCGTCAACGCTCCCTAACCGCCCCACCCCAGCGCAGCTAGGCATCCTACCCCGACCCCACTTCCCGCTGCCCACCTCGTGCACCCACCCCGCCTTTTGGCCGGCCCCTCTCCACCGCCCTTTGTTAGTCTTTCTATGAACCCCTCCCGCCTTTTTGCTGCCGGCCTCCGATGTCTACGCTGCCGATCCCCACAGCCTCCACCTGGCAGCCTCACGCTAGCAGCCCGCTGAGCACAACCCTTCCAGGCTGCCTATCCCGCTTGCCAGCCTCTGGCCCCGCTCCCACTCTACACCGCCTCCGCGCCTGCTTCACGTCCGCAGCGTCACGCCGGCAGGCTTCGCTTGCCTCCCCGTCATCTCCGCCCTAACAGCCCGCGCGTGCAATTCGCACCACCCGTTCGCCCGCCAACCTCCCACACACCGGACGCGCCCACCTTCGTCTCGTCCCGCCGCTAACGTCGCGCACACCCGACGCGCCCGCGGTTGTCTCATCCCGCCCACTCTCACCTCCAAGCAAGCGCTTCGCCGAATACCAGATGCGAAGGGGACGGATATCGCGGTGCGTTGATAAATCAACGTCTTGGCCGCGTTCCCCACCTCGTCTCCATCTGCTTACCCCTCCACTACGCTTCCCCGCCTCTCCCATATCCCCTCTCTTTGGCTCCGCGTCCACGCGCGTTGCAGCCGACGTTCGCGACCGACGTTCGCGACGCCTACATTGAATCCTAGAAGGACTTCCGTGTCCGCCTCGCAATCCCCTAACCCCCTTCGCGCGCTGCAGCCGCTGTCAGGTACGGTCTGTGACGCCTCATTCGACGCGTTTGCCGCCTGCTCGTCTCAGTATGCACGCCGCGCGTTCTCGGGCGGGTTTCCCATTTTTAGCACATAAACCCACACAAACCACCTTCCCCTATCATTTTCGGCAGCACTAGTACTCCTGTTGTCGCACTCGGCGTCGCTCGGCCATGATTCTGGTAATTTCTGACTTTATTTGCATTTACAGTTCACCCTCCGCACGGCGACATTCGTCGCCGCAGGACTCGTTCCGCCTCGCCGCTCATCACAACTCGGGCCTCGGTACGCATGCAGGAGCAGGAGAGCGGAGCCAGAGCGTGGTCACAGTGTTTGGTGCATTGAATTGTGAGTGGTTCTGTTCTTTGGCGGTTTTTGCACCGGGGTTTCTGTTTGTTTCTGGGGAGAGGACAATGGAGCGTGTCGATGGAGACGTCGTCGTACGCGCTTACTTCTCGGCGGGATCATGGACATGGTATTGCACATGCTCCCCGTCGTCGCGGTCGGGGAGGTCTTCATTGAAGGCTTCGTGGAGATGACTCTTTGCCGCGGCAGCGCGTTTCACACGGTTTTATACGGAGGAGACACCCGTGCAAGAGGAATATTTTCATCCTCCATACTGACTCTTCTCATGCAGGAGGACTGAAAGTCCAAGTTACTCGACAAATATTCGGCAACTCGTATTTTTGAAGAAGGCGATAGCGGCCCCCTTTCCGAAGTACTTAACGAGTGACACGGTGTGAATAAATGGTCGAAATAGTACAGGTAGGGCCAGCCGTTTCGGTAACGCCGATGTGCAGCATTTAGCGACACTGATTTCCATGCGACCGATACTCAACCCTCACCTCTATAACTCTCTCTCTCTCTTCCTTATTGACACACCCTGCACGTGTACTCGCCAAGCCGCCGCATACCTCCACAAGATGCAAGGGAAAGGTGCACTCCTTCACCTTCTCTTTCACAATTTTTTGCAAATTCTTTGGCAATTTCTTTCTTCAGCCCTCGAAGAACCTCGGTATGTCCCGTCTCTTCGCTCTCAACGGCTCGTATAGGGCCATGATATCCCCCACAGGCACCCGGCGCGTTCACCCCGGGCGGTAACTCCAGCAACTAAACCGGTGACCGCTTCCAAATGGGGACAGCGGTCATAGAGAACCCGAAACTCCATGACTCCCCGGACTCCCCATCGGCAGATTCGGCACCCAAATTGGAGTTTGATTGCAGTGATTGACAGCCGCGCCGAACAAATGGACGCGTTTTCTTCTCCCTCTCCCTCCCTCCGTCGACCGTTTCTCTTCATTTAAGACCTGCCTACCGCCACCTATGTGCAATCTTCTTTGTCCCGCGCGTCGCCAAGGGCGGTCTCCGAGTTCTTTGCTCACCAGTTGACAGTTATATGCACTGCCCTGCAATTGTGTGTCCCAATGCTCTGCCTTAACGAAGGCGTGGTCTACCTAAGCTGCCCCTGTATTTGTCTCTTCTGTGCCACCCCCAAAAATTTAATATGATACATGTCGACTTTTGATGTTTCCTCCACCAAGGGAATTGACAATAAAGGCGGCAAAGCAGTGGCCCGATGTGCCGGCGGTGCCGCTGGTTTCACTGATCCGCTTTCACTCCCATCACTGCACAGCTTACTCGGCTAGAGCCGTGGAGTCCGGGGAGTCATGGAGTTTCGAGCTCCCAAACTTTGTGGAAATGCCGCAGCTATACTTATGTTCCTTCAGATTGGCTCACAGATGGGCCATTGGCTTCTTGTTTTCCAATACAGTGGAGCGGCTCCGGGCCATGGTGGTCGTTATAAGGATGTGGGTTTCAGACTTTCAGTTCGTTTGCTCACAAGTCGAATCCGCGATGTTCCCCCCTTTAGCTTTCAGCAGCTTGACCTGGACCTTAATTGGCTCCCTAGCTTTATTTTTCGCTCTTCGCTGGAGACGCAGTGGTTCCAGACTTCCACTCCCCCCGGGTCCTCCTCAATTGCCCTTCGTGGGTAATCTCCTCGACATAGGTTCTGACCGGCAGTGGGTGAAGTATCTCGAGTGGAGTCAGAAATTCAGTGCGTTTATTACATGCCAATTTTGTTTTTTGTCCGCCTCAACCACTTTGTAGATTCCGACATCATCCACCTCAATGTCCTAGGGACATCTATTGTTGTTTTATCCTCAATGGAGGCTGTTAGAGACCTCTTCGATAAGCGGTCTTCGCTATATTCCGATCGGTAAAGTTTCTGCCAGTCGTCGGACCATTGGCACGCATGCTGAACTGATTGACCAGGCCATACATGCCTATGATCAACGACCTAATGGGATGGGATTTTGGTATCGGTAGGTCTTTGCATTGCATCCATGGTCGAGGAACAATAATCATATGAATATCAGGATTCATGAAATACGGTGCGCTTGAAAATGCCGCCTTCATGCTACGGTTGCTTATTTCTTCACTCGACAATAGGCGAGCGATGGTCTGTACCGTTGACATGAGTGCAAAATTAGTACTGATAATGTTTTAGGCGGGCTCACCGAAAAATGCTCCATGAGAGTTTCAATGTGGGATCAGTAAAGCAATTTTACCCACAAGAACGGGCAGCGACCCATGAACTCCTTCGCCGCATTCTTCAGGATCCGGCAGAGAACGTGATAGAGCAGTTTAGACGGTAGGATACGATTAACACACTCTAGTCGATTTCTCAAGACCATCCCAGGATGGCCGGCGGACTCATCATGCAGGTCACATACGGAATTGAGGTCAGCAGCGCCAAGGATGACCCATATATCAGCATAGCAAAAGAAGCGATGCATGGGTTGTCTGTTGCCAGTATCCCTGGAGCCTTCCTTGTTGTAAGTGCGCTGGAACGCATGGAGGAAATGTTCAAAAAAAAACTTTCAGGACACCATTCCTGCATTGAAATATGTACCCAAGTGGATGCCGGGTGCAGGGTTCAAACGCAAAGCCGAGGAATGGAGAAAAGTCACACGAGAGCTCCTGGAAGTCCCGTTTTCCGAAACCAAACGCCGCATGGTACGACCAATATATATTAACCTTCGGATCTAGCTGACATTTGTTTCCAGAACATGGGAATAGCTCCTGCCTCTTTCACGTCGTTGAACCTTGATGCATTGGATGACTCGAAAATCGAAGAAAAAGAGGAACGAGAACTAATGGTTAAAGCGAGCGCCGCCAACTTGTACGGTGCTGGGGCGGACACAACGGTGTCGGCTCTTGGAACTTTTGTATTGGCTATGATTGCGAATCCCGAAGCTCAGAAGAAAGCACAGGCCGAAATTGACTCTGTCGTTGGCATTGGTCACCTTCCCGACTTCACCGACGAAGCGGCCACGCCGTATATTTCTGCCATTGTAAAAGAGGTTCTCAGATGGAGAAATGTCACCCCAATCGGTTTGGCATCCACTTAATTCGCGAGCCATTCTTACTCAACTCATTTCAGCTATTCCGCATTACCTCACAGTCGAGGATGAATATCGAGGATACAGAATTCCCGCTCATTCTGTGGTCATTGGGAATGCATGGTTAGTTCCTACCTATCTCATCGACCATTTGACAAGTACTAATAAGTTCTCCTGGACAGGGCAATCCTCCACGACAAGGTGTGTCTCGGCCATCTTTGTCAACTTTGCTGACTTTCTCAACAGGATATGTATCCTGATCCGCATTCCTTCAAACCAGAACGATTCCTGCTTGACGGGAAGCTCAATCCAGCCATTAGAGATCCCGACGCTGCATTTGGATTTGGCCGGAGGTCAGTATCCGCATTGATATCGTCGACAATTCTAAAAACTCAAGCCGAATCGATGCAGAATCTGTCCCGGTCGCAACATGGCCACATCCTCCCTCTGGATCACCATTGCGTCCGTATTGTCCACCTTCAACATAAGCAAGGCTACCGATGACAGTGGAAACGTGGTTGAGCTCTCACATGAATATGATCCTGGACTGATTGCGTGAGCCCCCATGTAAGGTTTTTGTAAACGATACTAACTGAGGTCGATAGATGTCCCCTCCCTTTCAAATGTTCTTTAACTCCGCGTTCCCCACAGGCGGTGGAGGCCATTCAGGCTACAATGGGCGGCGAGTACAATCCGTAGGAAGAGTGGCTCAATAGGAATCTATATCTTATCTTACTAAATACATATAATTGCGTGTTAACAGAGAGATTGAACCAAATCGGGCCGCTCAGATCTGATTTTGTCTCACAATATACTTGATCCAATTTCTTAGTTTCTAGAGTTAATTTAATCCTCCGAAATCTAAGGATTCCCCGTATGTTAAATTGCAGGATCCGCAAGGCGGGTGAGTGGCGCCAACGAAAGAAGGCGCCAACGAAAGAAGGCAGGCATACACACGAAAGTTGTGACAAATGTAGTTGGATTTGTTATACTATCCTAAGTACAATGGAAATTCCAGCTACCGCACGCGACGCAAAAGGTAAGTAGATTGTTCGAAAAATATACGGCAGGTTTTCTATGAGGCGAATGGGTTTACATCCACGCCTATGGCCCTATACCACGCTGAACGGCCCAGGCACATTGTACTCGATGAGTAGCGAATCGACCATGCGGTACGCATTCTCGAACGCAAACACATCCACAGCGCCGAGTACGCCAAGCCAGCGTGAGGTAGTGTTATCCGCACAGATTTGTGCGGCGACACGAAAGACCGGTTTGGCCGTGGCCCAGGCGTTCCCTGGGTTCGCCGCGACGGTTGGCTCAATCGCGTCCGCCATAATGCCGTTAATCGCGACCGCGCACGAGTCGCGCAGGTCCTCAAGGTCTATAGGCAGTGGACATAAATATGTGGACCATTCCTAGGATCGAGGACTCACATTTCTTCTGCTGCAAGACATCATGCTTAGTACCGAGTTGACCGACGTGACCAGCCACGAGCACATCAAAATCGAACGTGAGCAGCACATCGTGCGCGAGGATCAGACTAGGAACAAAGTCTGCTACCCCGAGCTCCGTGAAGGGCGCCCAGCCGGGGAAGACGACGTCGACGAGCACTGCGACGCGCTGTGCCGGTGCATACATGAAGAGGTTTCCCGGCGTGTGGTTGGGGCCATGGTACGATAGTTCGAGCGTCTGGTTGCCTACGGACACGGTGTAGTTATTCTGGAACGTGACGTTCGGCAGCGGACGCAGTGGATCGAGTGGGGACAGCATCGCGAGCCTATCGTGCGTCTCTGCGTGGGCGATGATGATCGGGTGCGAGGCGTTGAAGAGCGACGCGGCGCCGATGTGGTCCGCATGCAGGTGTGAGTACACGAGGTGGGTGACGGGGAGGCGCGTCGTGTTGCCAATTGCATATAGCATCTTGTGCCCAATTGTTGGCGGCGCGCTGCAAGGGGACTCGACATTAGACATTGCGCAACTGTCAAACTGGTGTGGCCGGACTCACTCAACAACGATGACCCCATGTGTGCTCACCATGAACATGTTGCTGTACGAGCCATCCGTCACCCAATACACGCCACCGCCGAGGTTTCCAACAAAGTAGCCGAGCGTGGGGTCAACCGCGACCGAGTGCACGGCGCTGGGAAGAGGTGCAAATTGGATCTGTGGATCACTGGGGCCAGGTGCGATTTTAAGCTTGACCGAGTCTCGCAGAACCACTTTGTGCTCATCATGCACATGCGGCTGACCACAAGCCAATCCGCCGATGGCGAGGAACAAGACAGAGAACATGCAAATGAGCTGCATTCTGGGTAGTGCTGGGTGCGGCAAGTCTTTGGTGGATATCTGGTTGAGTGGAGTCAACCTTAAGTTGGAGGGATTGTTATGGAGTCTACTTGGTTGGTACTTTGATGTTTTATATGAACTGAATCGCAGTCCTTCGGCGAAATACGCCGCCGAAAGTTAGTCAGTTTGGATTACGCAACGACCTCGCCGGAGTCGCCGCAACGACTCGCCACAACGAGAGCGATGGATGACGGAAAGCGTTTACGGAAAGTTCCGAACGACTTGACCAGGTTTCCGGGATAATCGATCCAGCTTCAGAGCCATGGCGTAGACGTACAGATATGGCGTGGGAAAAAAGCAGAGAATGGACTGAACGGCGTCGGGTCGGGCCGGGTATTGGAGAAACATTTTGGAGATCAAGTTTGGATCAAGTAGTCCATTGGGCAAGTTCAACATTCAAGTTCACCGGGTGATCTGCTTTGCTCCAGCTTAGCCCTGACGCCAAACGCCTGGATGGATGAGCGACTTCATAAGACATTCTCAGGCATCCCCGAGACTTGTCTACTCGGCGATTCTACAACCACTCCGGTATATATCTTCGCAGCGCTCGAGGTCGTTGTTTTCACATTTAATCTGTACGGCACTCATTTGGCGGTTCGCCACACGGTTTACAGCATACCACGCAATGTATATCCCCGCTGCATTTCTACTATAAAATTATCGTGGCTGAATGGCATTGGTTGTGTAATCCAAGATGACTCACTTTTGGCGTTGTATTTCGCCGAAGGACTGCGACCCAATGACAAGCGCTGCGCATTACGGCTGAATTTGGTACGCATCGACATCTGCGCTGTAGTAGAGTTTGAAGACAAGTTTCAGGATCCAATAAAAGGAAGGCTGTGGAACACACTGAAGTCTCAACACAATCCTTTCCACTTTCAATTTCTTCGCTATGTGTGAGTTCCGTCATGAAACTCATCTCCTACACCGAATCACGATCATCTAAGTGAACTCCCGCTCGGGCTCATGGATCAGCACTGAGCAGACGAAGGTACAGATTCTTCTAGGGAGTTGAGTGTGGGGACCACAAGAGGGATGGGAAGAGAGTTGAAGTTGAAATTCTAGAGAAAGTCGATGTCCTCCGGATATTAAGAATGTTGAAAGTTCCTGGTCCGAAAAAACCACCGAGGACGCCAGGAATGCTGACGTGTCGGGCTGCGCGGAGGATCCCGAAGTCGAATCGAGGACATCTGGGCATACCGTGTCAGAGAACATCTCACTGTCATCTAGGACATGCGACTCATTGGGGAATTAAAGTACGGGAAATATGCCGACAGCTTTGGTGAGATTCATTCAGATGTCCTGAATCGGTACCAAAATGAAGGTAAAGACACTCTATATAAATGTTGATATTCCACTTACCGGTTATATTCAAGTGAACATTAACGAAGCCATTGCTGGTGATCAAAACCACAACATCGCTATTGATGTTGCAGACCACCAGTTCCCGTTCAAGAGCGAGTTGGCTGCTTATATTTTCGGTCGGGCCCTGGTGGTTGCCAAGACTGCAGAGATCATTCCTCTCCAGCCTGGGGTTTTGCCAGCAGAATGGGAGGCAAATGGGTATCCCGAGAGTGAGACGGTTAACGTGGATAGAAAAGATGTTGGCCGTTCCAAAACGGCGACATAGTTTCATAATTACTGTAGGACGCGTAATTTTCTGTGGCACTAATTGAACACAAGACTCGGCCCTCGAGCCTATTTTTGCTGGAAGTCAGGTCGAAGTTCAGGCAAGACTATGGATTAATCCCAGCCAGTATTTCAAGAGGAGGTGTTGCGAGAGTTGAGAAATGTACCCTCTCCTGGATTCGAGAGTAAACGAAGCGCAATTCCCAGCACAAATTTTTCAAACACGGCAAGTACTGTTGGAGGATGTCAAACGTTCCGATTTAGCATTGGGAAATGCCTTCACAATTTCTCTTTCGCTCATTTAACATTCGTTATCTGTGCTCACCTCCCAATTGGAACTTGGTCAATATGATAGCCGACCGCAAACTGAGGAAAACATTCATAGAGCAAGTAGGGCAAAGAAGATCTCTCTGCCAGAGGTCTTGACGCAAACACCGAAAGAAGTACCACACTCCAGCACCGAGCGGGGGTGGGTTGTTGAATGCGGTGGCCCAGTATGATCTAGCACGTCTCCAAACCAAGAAGGTGCCGGAAGAGGATGCAAGAAGCGAGACTAACAAGGGTTTCCGAGGGGAAAGACAAGAGTGTTGACAAAGGAAAGACCGCGAAAGGTACTATCGATCGCCCAGAAGTGCAAGATTTTTTTGATGATGCTGCTACGGCCTCAAATTTGGCCGGATTTTACTCGGAATTGGATGATACTTTAACCCGCATGAAGTTCACCTATGAAAGGCAGTTTCCTGGCATGTAGAGTTGAAGGTGTGGTGGACCTGCCGAGTCTCCCATCAAAAGTACCCACTTGTGCAAGAAAAAAATTGTGTTCACTCTGAGGTCAAATTGTCCCCGTTTCCTTTGCAAAATACATCAGCGTACTCGTGGGAAGCACGCCATTGGGTTCGAATTTGAGTTTGAATAAAATGGGGCCGACCTTGGGTCGAAATGTAATTTAACTTTATTTTGCACATCATGGTCTTCTGGGCGATTGATAGTAGGATTGATCCGTACGCTACTTCTTTATTCCTCCCGGTTGCCGTTTCTCTACCCCTTTCCGTCACATCCCTACCTATATCACCGTTCCAAATCCTCGTCGCACGCTAGTCATTTGTTCCCCACGTCGACTAGCGTGCGTATTTCCTTTCATTCATCTCTCGTACACTATACTCTAGTTGGCTCGACTCACCGCTCCGTACGACCCCGCGCGTCCCGTTCCCACCACCGTTTCCCGACTTTCAAGGGTGCCCAAATTCAGAACCACGAGGAGAAGGCTCGATAGCGGTGGTGCTCCTCTGCTTCCAGTACGTCATGTAGGTCGATGCGGCAGGAGACCCGTTCGACTCGGGGCCGAGCCATAGCTCCGAATCTCAACGCATGTCTTTTCCCCCCCATCTGGTTCGAGTCCGCCTCGCAAAAAAAAAGACGGAAGTATCATAGAGTCTTCCCAAATACCTTGAATGTCTACTATCAATGACTAGGATCCTGGCCACACTGGGATCCTGGCCATTAGTCAAATACAGGATTCTGGGGTGCGTAATATGCCCGCTACACATTTTCACAATGGAATATGACCCATTGCGCATCCTGAGACCAAATTCCCACCCAAAGTGATAAGTTGATCCAAAGCTATGCCCACATTGATCGCGATCCGGAGGGTGAGAATATCAATTTGATAACCCCGTGCGACTGTCTCCCTTATTTCTCGACCAATACGCGGTGGATCCGGAACTTTGGGGGCTTATTTTTCTGCGAGAACCTGGGGCTTTCTTCTTGGGATGCAGCACCCAGCAGAAGACTTGCCCTTTGTGGTCAAATTCACCAACACATTTGGAACAGAAACCCATCGATCAAACTTTTAAATTCGAGATACCGAAAGACCTTTGGAGACTATGGTTCCAACGCCTTCGCCTATCCATCCTGGTAGTTACGGCATTCATATCATCTATACTGCGCTCCTTGAACACTTTCCCCTCCCAAAAAGATTAAACGTCGGGTTCTCAACAGTACACCTTTTAAGAGGAATAAATAGGATTAAAGATATATATATATATCCTCTACTTCGTTACCACTGACACACCAACCCGATTTAGGTGACAGCATAGATCCCGCCGCCTAGGCTTTTATAAAATGTCTCCGCTATTCCACTTCTGTGAAGCCCAATGTATGATATAAGTGCTGAAAATACATTATATGAATTCTATATGCACTACGGTAAACGGTGTGGCCCCTCATTCGCCTCCAACAATGGGATTTCGAGGGTGGCCAGGATCCCTGTCAATTACCTGTTCGGGAAATCCGTGGAAATTAAATTCATCGAGCACTCAAAACGGCACCAAAATTATCACAAGTATGCTCAATCTCTTCGCAGGATGTGCGCCTATTGACTAGGGTCCACAAACCTGGGAAAAGCCCCGCTGTAAGATCGAGATTGGGCCCAAACCCCTTAGGTGGCCAGGATCCCAGCGCGATATAGTACCCCAGAGAATCCGGTGAGAATCCGATAAGTTTATGGTCCTCCGATGACCACGGCAAACAGGAAGAGGACTGCCGAATGCGCCGTATCGGCCTGCGCACGCGGAATGCACGGGGCGTACATCCGGCAGAAGATACCGAGCGTTCTCCGATCTGCCATACCTGTATGAAATGGACTGTAAGTACAGTGTTCTCGGCCTGGATTCGGCGGCAGAATTCACAACGCCGGGTTGCGTGGAATTGATTTAAAGGCTAATGGTAGGTTGATACAGTGCATGCGCACGCCGAGCGATAACAGATACTACTTGGACGGTGGATACTGGTAGACCGACAGACCTCGATTATTGGCCCGCCGCAGGGTGTATAATCACGGCCGTCAAAATCCCCCTATTCTCGAGCCGATGGAATAGTTCCTTGAGATACTGAATCCCTTGCTGTAAAGCGGGAGGTTCGTGGCGGAACACAATTCGGACAACAACGTCCCGCAACGCCGGGTGGCGCTCCCCAAAGCCCTCCAACGGGTGATCGCGCAACGGATAGTCAAGGAAACGTTCCCAATCATCCGAGTGCCGAATTTGAGAATAAGATGCTCGACGGTCTGCGGCGCCGTGGTCAGGGTGCGCGTCACATCGTTGAGTGGACTGTATCGCCCTTGCGCCTCGCAGATTTCAGCCCATTCCAGTTCGACTGAGAGTTCGAGTGTCCGAAGGCTCCGCATACTCCTGAGATTGGTGGTCTGCCTATTGACTAGAAAGTACGCACTCATGTTAATTTCGCGGAGGCATCGGAGGCAAATGGGGGGATACTCACAGAAACTGTCCCTCAAGGAAATATGGTAGGTTTCGACGTGAACTGCGCCGTCGAGCAGCCGCTGCACAAACTTTAGCGTGCTTTTCTGGGCGTCAGTCTGTAGATCACGGAGGTGCTTGGGGTCAACGGCGCGCATCGCCCAATGATAAGGGGCGGAAGCATGGCTATCGATATGCAGGGAGGTAAGATGGAGTGGGTCGAACTCGATGGAGGCGTCGTTCAAGTTGGAACGGTGGGTATATACGTGCCGCAAAGACGCAAATTGGAGGCTGGTGGGATAGCATTGAAGAAAGGCCAAAAGTTTCACATTTGTCTGGAAACGAGCCTCTTCGAGTTCGATGGATGAAAGCTGGGCCCATGGGACTGGGTGATCAGGGTGTGAATGGCTTGTTCACAGTCTGAGTGAAAGAAATCCCAGTTGTAAATGCTGATCTTCAAGCTCGCCAGATGGGTGAACAAGGGAAGGATCACCGGGAGGATGTCCAACTGCATCCATACACAGGGCGCATAGAAGCTAGGTTGAACTAGGCGCAGTGTGCGAACGTGTAGCGCCAGGTGTGGAGATGCTGAAAGAAGGTTTGCAAGCCGTTGCAAGGCGGGAATGCTGTCGCATCCCGGAGGCAGAATCGTGAGGTCGGAAAAAATGAGTTTTTGGCTCGTCGTTCAAAACGAACGCGCCACCAGCGCACACGACTTCAGAGTATCCTTGTCGGTGTCGCCAAGAATGCGGTCAATCAGCTCCTGCGAAAACGTCGCACTCGCCGCACGAGGCGCACTGGTGAATCCCTGGCGAGGCCCTACGCGCCCTACGCCCGAGTGGCAAGTCCGACATGTCGTCTGGAGGATTACATTAATGGGTGAGAGCAAATGGCGCTCCGGCGTACCTCTGCGACAGAACGAAAAAGAGGCGTGGGGGAAAAGAAAGAAGGCGTCGGGCGGTATCGGCCAACGTTGCTTGATCCCGCGCAGATCCCTGTGTGTTGATCGTGATCATGGATCAATCGCTCTTGCCTTCCGCCCTCACCCTTGCCTATGGCCTTGCCTTCACCTTTGCACAACCTGTACTTTTTGAGGCTCGGCCGTGCTCTGGTTCATGATTCACTTAGTTTAGTTGTGATATTGCCTGCTGCCTATGTGTTCCGCGGCGTCGAGAAGATCAGAACGGACAGTCTCAAGAAATCACTCGGTCTTGAGATCGAATCTCAGGAAATTCGCCTCAATTATCTATAACTTCCTTCCTGAAGGTCCTCGATGTCTCGAAGCCCTGCGCTACCTTTTATGGCCGCACTAGCATGTTAATTCGATATCTTCTGTGCGCAGCCACTGAGTCAACGCGCCATAAAACTTACGCTGACTGGTCTTCTGCCTTCGCGGGACACTGCACAACCCATCCCCACTACATTATTTCTCAAACTCCAACGTCTGCAGCGGTTCCTCGGGAGTTATATCTTTGAACGCGCGGTTCACGTTAACGAGTCGCGCTGTGTGACCTTCTTCACGCCCGACCATTTCCTTGCAATCCATATTCTTCTCGGTTCACTCAATTGTGGTGCATCATCCGTGTCGACTTTTGAATCCAACGGGAAACTACAGCAGATTTTCCGCAGCAAATTCGGGTGCGGGTAACAGTGAAGGTTTGAGTGTACAGGAAATCAGCCTTTCAGAAACCCGCACTGCAAGCATCAGCAAACCCAGGTTTTTCCCATAGTTAGGTCACCCCTTACGTAGTGCTACGTAGCACTACGTCAGGGGGACCTAACTACAAGGCTCTACAGGGCGACCCTGGGTTTGCTGATGAGAGGTCAATCCTTTTTTGACAGAAGACGCTCAGGGGCTCTGTATCCCAAGAACAGGATCCCAGAACTTGGTTCGGGATGCATCGGTATTGAAGGCACCCCACCAGACGCCAAAATCGCCCTTTGGCCTCGTGCATTTGCCTGGGCTCACTTCTTTTGGACAATTCACGACTTGTAGGGTGTATAGGACCCTCAGACGCGGTACGTACTTTCACATAATGTATCCTTAAATTCCGAAACACAACCAGACACCTGCGATGAACACTTCACGAGCCGGGACCAGGCGTTCATGCGGTCTCTCCTCCACCAGGATTACCTGAGCGTGCGGGACAGAATCCAGTTCGACAAAATGAAAACGCTGCGCGACCAGCCTGGAATGGGGACCGCAACACTCTTCGACTATCGGGTGGCTCCCACCTGCTAATCCCAACTAAAGGTACCTGTTAGACCACATATAGTCCCCCTAAATGTGGTCCAACAAGACCCCCTCCCCTGCTATGTCCCCGCTATGGGCACACTATGGTGACTTGGGGGGGACTCAGAGGGACCCAGGGGGACCAGGGGGGGACCAGAGGGACAGTCACCCTGTGGGAGGGGGGACAGGTAGTTTTCTGGCAGTGTGAGGGGACAAGGCCGACTTGGGTGCTCACCGACACCAGGTGTTGGCGGTGGGGGGACAGGGGGGACATGGGTAACCATTGTCGTGGTGTGGGGACAAGGGGGAACATATTTGATGTATACCGGTGGTGTAGGGACAAGGGGACATGTTTGATGCATACCTGTGGTGTGGGGACAAGGGGGACATTTTTGAGGCATTGGGCAGTGTGGGGACAGGATCACTTTAGGGGGACGTTACCACAACGTATTGACGGTGCGGGGACACAAACAGTCTTATCCGAGTACATAGACATGATAGACTAGGAGGACAGCGGGTAGACTGGAGGGACACCATGACACCTGCTAATTCCACATAACAGGGTTATAAGACCACAATTTGGAAACTCACAGGGGGCACCAGGGAGAAACACAAAGAGAGGGAACAGAAACCAACAAGAACAGTGTACAGTCAGATTGCTCATAACGCATAAGCTCGGTGGACCCCTGAGGGCATTCATTATGAGCAATATGCACTGCGAGGTATGTTACACCATGTGATATTGTAACATTAGCAAATTTCTTTTCAAGAAATAATATTTTTGAGGTGTAAAGTCAATTTTACCGTGCTTAAATGGTCCCGGGGGAACCCCGGGCATTCTATGGGTACTGACACCAGCTCTAAAACTTCTCAACATGCTCACGTGGACACCTAAACTTTAATCCTACTTGAGTTGCAAATTGTGTATTTTGCTGTGAGCAATCTGACTGTACGTATATGTGAGCACCAGAGGTGTACGAGACAGCAATATAAGTAATGGTCACAGTGACGTGATGCATAAGTAAGTAGCAGACTTACACACTTGTCCGCCCTCATTGTGGTCCTAGTAAGACCTCCACCAGCCAATGTCCCCCTTCATAAAACCTAGGGGGACAGGTCTACCCTTCCAGGAGTATACCTCACCTTCGTCACTTAGTTACTTCGCGTAAGTTGACGGATCTTCGTGACTTTGATGAAAACCTGTGAATCTTCGTGGCATTGGCATGTTTTTGCGAAAGTTCGTCACTTAACTCGGCACGTTCAAGAACCCGGAAGCATCGGCCATCACTGTTCCTTCAACACACGGCCGGGCGGGTTTTTCGTACAGATACCTTACCCTCACACTAACTTTAACCATAACCCTAACCACTAACCTCTAACCACCTAACCCGAACCTCTAACCAACTAACCAACCAACCCAAACCCTTAACCACCTAACCCGAACCCAACCGGCCATGCTCGGCATAATGCTGATACCTATCACTTCATGATGCGCAGAGCAGTTAACTCACGAACTTTCCCAGAATCATGCCAATGTCACGAAGATTCTCAGGTTCTCATCAAAGTCACGAAGATCCCTCAACTTACGCGAAGTAACTAAGTGACGAAGGTGAGGTGGACACCCCGTCCAGACGAGCTAAAGGGTACATGTCCTGGTGGGAGGGTACACTTAGGCACAGAGGGGGACACCTCCAGTTGAGGGTGGACAACTAGGTAATGAATCGGGGGTGGGGGGACACCAGATATCATGGGTAGACACATCAGTATTTTATCGGTTGCCTGTATTGGGGTGCTATAGCCGCCCCTGTTGGACTGTAATTGATGCCTGGTTGCTTTAAATGCCAATATTGGTTGAAAAAGAGCTGGCTCTAGGAAAGTATTTTGCATTTTGCGGCCCAGCGGGGGCACTGGTTAGAAGATGATATGAACGACTCTTGACCAAAACAGTTGAAATAAAGCATAACCTAGAGTAATTATACTGTCTGATCTCATTCCCATTGTTTATTCCCCTCAATATGGTCTCCTTGGTGCCCTATATATGAAATGATCAAAATATGTTATTTTTCATTTTCGACTTTTACATCATGTGTTGGCCAGCCTTTTGACCTAAAACTGTTCATATAGCTCAGGAAAGTTAGTAGGAACCTTTAGAGCATCATCTATGGCCCTGTGGCATGGTGAATATGGTGAACAAGAATCTAAAACAAAATCACCTCAAACCATGAGGTATAGGCTTCCCTAGGTGATAATTTCTCACTTTTCCAATACAAATATATGAACCAGTCCCTAAAGGTATGTTTTGGGATATATTACATCATGGAGGAGTGCATAAGAGGGACAAAGTGCGAATTCCTTGCATGGCCAAATTGTGATGTTCTTCATCACCAGGATCTAATATATGACCTGGAGGGTGTCCTTGCAGCCTAGGGGAACAAGTGGACACATTTAAAAACCATCCTCATAAGTATATCCCCAAGGTATTGTGGCCAGAATATGATTGATCAATGTTTGCCACTTTCACCCTATTAATGGACTATAATAGGCTCTACTGTGCTCCAGTTGGCTGCAAGGCACCTCTAATAGCATCAATACACAGTCAGACCGTCCAAAAAGGTTCAATTATGGGCTAGGGAGCGAAAGTTTCCTTTTTGGGCTGAGAAGCGGTAGTGTCCCAAAAAGGAAGTTCATCGGCAAACCCTTGATCCCAATACCCATCTTGTAGAGCTCATTGAGGGCTACAAGAGTCGTTCATATCATCTTCTAACCAGTGCCCCCGCCGGGCCGCAAAATGCAAAATACTTTCCTAGAGCCAGCTCTTTTCCAACCAATATTGGCATTTAAAGCAACCAGGCATCAATCACAGTCCAACAGGGGCGGCTATAGCACCCCAATACAGGCAATGACTGAAACCAACCCAATATGGACAACCATGATCAACGTGCAACTTCCTCTTCTTTGCTTTCTTTTATACAGCTTACATTACACGATGGACTGTACTGCAAACACGTGCCTTGGACACTCCCCTACGATATGATAGTGTCATGGACACAACCACTTGGATACTCAGTGTTGTTGACTGTTTCTGAGAATAAAATATGTCCCCACCGTGACTATGTCTCCTGCAAGGTCTGAGAAGTGTGTTTACAGTCTAAAATGTCTACACTGTGACGACGACTGCGCTATATGTCTCCTCTGGGGTGCCAAGGTCTCCTCCACCCCCGAAATCACCCATTTAGTCCCCATAGGCAGAGTATGTCCCCTCTACAGTGGTTAGCCACCCCATAGTGTCTCCTCCACCCCCGAATTCACCCATTTAGTCTCCCATGGGAGAAGTATGTCCCCCCACAGCGGTTAGCCACCGCTAGTGTCTCCAATACTGCAAATAGCTACCCCTATCATAGACATATGGCCTCCTTGGCCCTCATTGTCTCCTCCCTGCCTACCCTGCCTACCCACTGTAATTTGCGGTGACTTGTTGGCCCTAGCGAATCTAATTTAGACCTATCTTAGGGGGGACAAAACAGGTTTAACTTAGATACTTTTACGGTATTAGCAGGTGTATTTAGTCTACCAAGTGGGCAATGTCCCCGCACCACCAATATGTCCCCCTAGGATGATCCCGTCCCCGCACCGTCAATACGTCGTGGTCATGTCCCCCTAGAGTGATCCTGTCCCACACCGCCCGATACCTCCAACATGTCCCCCTTGTCCCTACACCACGACAGTGCTTGCCCATGTCCCCCCTGTCCCCCCCACCGCCAACACCTGGTGTCGGTGAGCACCTCAAGTTGGCTTTGGCCCCTCACACCGCCAGAAAACTACCTGTCCCCCCTCCCACAAGGTGACCGTCCCTCTGGTCCCCCCCCTGGTCCCCCTGGGTCCCTCTGAGTCCCCCCCAAGTCACCATAGTGTGCCCATAGCGGGGACATAGCAGGGGAGGGGGTCTTGTTGGACCACATTTAGGGGGACTATATGTGGTCTAACAGGTACCTTTAGTTGGGATTAGCAGGTGGTGGCTCCGGTCCAGATCATCACGCACACCCTCCCCGCCGCCCACGCAAAAATACTCCTCCGGACGAACTGGCGCTACGGGGTGCATGGGCGGTGTCTGATCATGCCGCTCCGCGCAACCACTGGCACTTCCTTTCTTTGGGATGCTCGGTCGGAATTTGTCACGCGCCCTGAAGCACCGCCTGAATCGTGGGGACTGGCGGACTTTTCTGCTGAGTTTTATCGCTTGGAAGTGCCCGCAGGTCACGTTGAGTTTCATTGAGGGAGGTTAGTTTTAGCTGCGAACTCGACTCGGACTGATTTTTTAACCTAACCTTGGCACGTTCGCTTTTCCGCTTCTGCAGTTCTCTACAAAGCCAATCAGAGGTCATCTCAAAGTAACCGACATTCGGTCACACTCAAATTTATCAATTAGATATCAAGTGACCATTCAAGTAGAAATGACTACAGAGTCGTCAAAATGTCCAGATTCGCCAAGTTCTGCAGCTCCGTCGTGTGGCCGGGTTCATCGGAGTCAAGCTTCGCCAAACGCAATAGTTCATCGTGGGCTCGGCTATCCACTGATCGTAGTGCAAAGATTCGCCGCTGGCCTGGTCCAAATACCACCGAAAATAGTTGAATCCGGCGGTCCACTCGTGCTCGGCGCTCCCATTCGGCCTGTTCAACCTCCGCGTCTGTCTCAGGTGCTTTGGTGGCCTTGAACGGGAGCACCCTAAGGACCGGCTCTGGATCGTCTGCGATCGTATAGTCCACAGAGATATAGACGGGGTCGTCCGGACTCGACTTCACACTGTGCAGCAGAAGCGAGTAGATTTCGAACCTGCGTTTGGTGTAGGTGTCCTGCACTATGGATCGCATGAACGACCTATCGCGTGGTGTGTAAGGGGAATCTACTCCCGATGTGAGCTTATGATATCTTCAATCCTGGCACACTTACGGTAGCGGAGGGATTTGAGATTGCCACAAATTGCGCGATGACCAGGCCAGTCTGACCTCTGGCACGAATCGTCGCAGTAGGATATCATTTGGCAGAGAGAGCACGCGCTAAGGCTTTGCTTTTCTTCTATCCTTCCGCACTAGAATCATGTCAGTAGGAGGATTGGATGTAAAGAGCGAATTACCAGCAAATTATTGCACGCCCTGTGTGAAATGTAATTTGGCGAGTTCAATTCTTCGGCAATCGTCCACCGCGTCTTGACAAGATCGATAAATCGTACCCACTGCCGCAAAACGGGCGACTCCGCAAACCACTGGCTGCTCTCGTCCACCAGAGCCGCTGCCTCTGGGAGGGACTCTACGATTTGGTGCAGCACGGAGTAGCAGCTGCTGGCCTGCATCACCTCGGTGATCAGCTGGGACGCGAAAGGCCAACCATCGGGCGAAATATCGCCTCCGGGTGCGAGAAGCACCAGCGCACAGAGGAGGCCCTTGCGGATCACGCGGGCAAAGAAACGAAAGTCTTGAAGCTGCCGCAGCCCTAGCGATAACAGCTCGACACATTGTGTCAGCGTGTCACGCACACCGTCCTCGGACTTCATCTCCACCAGCGTGCATATGATTTCTGGCAACAAAGTGTTCAGCTCCCGCGTGCGCGGAGAGTCTTCGACGCGTTTGTGCGAGAGTCCGGAGTTCTTCATGAAGTGGAGTGCATGTTGAATGCAGGGAACATGCTTCTTGTGGTGCCCAAGCGTGAGTTGGGTGGATACGAGAGCAATGAGGGCGTCCATTTCGATCTCACCGCCCTGCTGAAAGTTCACCGGCTGACCCGCACCGATAGTGTATTGAACAAGATGGACCGGGGGGATGGGGCCAGCCTCCAGAAAGCGGCATAGCTGGGGAAATCCATCCGTGAGAGGGTTGCCGGTAGCCAAGAACGTGGCCCACGCCTTGGGGAGTAAGATGCGCATTCCAGGCTCTGGAACGTCTGCGACTTCCGCAGGGATGCGGTTGACAAATGCAAAAAGGTCGGCAATGAGCATGAGGTGTGCCGAGTTGCCTGGATCGCGGCTGAGGTGTGGATAGAACCATTCCGTCCATGCCAGGATGCGCGGCCACAGGTCTGCCAAGGCGCGCTGTTGAATGTTTTTCAAGAGACGAATGATCTTTATTGCCTGAAGCGGTGTCTTTCCTCGCGGATTTCCACCCAGGAAGTCGTCCACGTCGTCGTGCTCGAACGGAATGCGCGCCGGATCGAGGACCACCCAGCAGACAGGGAGACCCAATAAGTGCGACTGAGGGTCCATTGGTGCCCGTCTGGCCACCTGTATGATTCTCGCGAGAGCATCATACGAATCGCGCTTGGTAGCGGCAATTGCGGTCCTCTGGAGGTAGGGTTGGCACGACTTCTTTGTGTGCTGGGACTAATTCAACTCACCCGAAGTGTGATTGGCAATTCATTGAAGTTTCGTATATGGAGTGAAGTGTGCATGGCGAAAAGGACTGCGGATGGTGGTGAAAGCGAGAGAGGAGTCGGCTGGATATGAGACAGGGGTCCCGAGATAGATTCCGAGACTCATATTCAAGACCACGGCAGATCCCAAAGCAGAAAGAGTCCACGCAAGTTGCCCCGAATTAACCCGATTTTGCGGTGGACGACCGCGCTCTGTGTCGGAGTCATTCAGAGGCCAGGGAAAAAATGAGAAATGCCGAGTTTGCAAGTTCCGGGGAGAGATTGAACGAGTGGAACGTCATCAACCGTGAGCGCACTTTGCTGACTTGGTCGTAGCCTGACGGAGTTCAAACAACAGTAACTCGCCACGAGCTCGTTCTTTCCGCCTACGAATATGTCTCGCCGCCCAAGGCGTAAAGTCACATCGACGACTGAACGCCTGGGGTGGGTGTGGTGGACCGATCAGCGATCGATGGGGCTGTGGAGAAGAGAACGTGTGAGTTCACGATATTCGAGCTACACGTTTCGTTTTATCTCAATGAGATGATACATGAGTAACACAATTGGTTTAGACAAATCAACTGCTTACTCCGCGGCCGTCTTATTGATCCTAACCACAAACAGCCCCCGCTCAATAGTGTTCACAAGAATATTCCCGCTCTCGAAGTAGGGGTAGGTCGACCAGGCCCCACCGAATGCGGCGCGTTCGCGCTTGCCGTCGTCCTCGGAGTGAACTTCAACACCACATGATCAAAATTGAACCTGGGAGAGTTGAGTTGGGCGGCGGAAACACACGCTCAAAAAACACTGTCTCAAAGAATCCGACACCAGTAGGATCTTCGGCGACGTTGACGATCCGGAGGCCGCGTTTGTAGTTTGACTCGGCTTTCTAAGTTACGCGCACAAAGTCAGACTACGCCGCAGTACTTACCTGCACACTTCAGTTAACCAGTGAACCAATTTGAAGCCGAACTGAACTCAAAATTCTTGTTCAAATGGGCTGTTTTGGGGAACTCGATGAGAATTTACTCACAAACTCAGTCAGAGAGGGTATAGCCGTACGACCTCCATAGATCTTTCACGGAGATGTGTGGCCCCGCGTGCGTCGAGGCTAGTCTGCAGACATCTTGCGTTATTCTGTCTTGGGGCAGTTATGCGGTCCACCACATGTCATTCGCACATGCACTGGAAGAAGAAAAGTCAACGGGGAGCTAGATAAAGAAATTGGAAATTAGGTGACCTCAATCATGTCTGAGGAGCTTCAGATTCCGACCCGGGTGTGGCTGGGACGATACCTTGCCATGGGCGCGGAAAGATAATGTTCATTCAGCATGAGATTTGACAGTCGCCTGTCACGACGCCTTTCCCCCATCTCCCCCCATCTGAAAACCACCACCACCGTCAATTCCTCAACTCGCTCTCCTGGGTCTTTGAGCGGTAGTATCAGAGCACTTGAAGAAGCCTACCACTCCTAGAACATGTCCCTCGACATAAGCCTCTCCATCCAACCCGATATCCGTCTGTCCTCGTCGCCCTTCAAAGTTTCACACCTGGTTTAGGCACTTCACGTTCGTCTGCTTGATCTGGTGGCTACCTACTCTTTACCCTGCCTGTACCATGGCTGCCATCTGAATGCGGAGTACTGGGGTGGCCTGCACCCGTCATGCCACCTGTGGGCGTTCCGGGGGCATTCACCGACGTTGCTGGTGGGAGTTTCGAAATTCTTGGCGGTGTCTCGCACCCACGCACGGACCCTTCAAGCCTTGGCGGTGCGTACGGATCTCGCGCGTTGCTCTCCGGTTTCTCCCGTACCCCTTTGGGCGCTTTCAGAACAGGTCGGCAAGAACAATGATTCCTCTTCCGAGCTTCTGCTCGACGGCCTTGTGTGCAGGAACGACGAAGAACGGTTTTCTCGACTGCTTTATCTTCCGAGTTTCCGCTCGACGGCCTTCTGTGCAGGAACGACGAAGAACGGTTCTCTCGACACCTTTCTCTTCCGAGTTTCCGCTCGACGGCCTTCATTCACGCTACTCACTGAGGCTGCTTCAATTTTTGTTCTAGGGTATGATTTTCCTCTTACAATCTGGCGGCCATAATCCCGTCTCCGTGTCCAGTCTCCGCCCCTCACGCCCACCTGCGCAAATCCTCCGCACTCGGCCCCGCGGGCTCATCCGACCCCGCGAGGCTGCACTCGTGCAACATGCGAATCTGCTCGGGCCCAAGCGCCCCCACGACGCTCTGCATGACACCACCGTTGTTGAAGAGGATGAGATCGTTTTCGCACCTAGCGCACATTTGTAATTATACGTATAATGTTGGTTGGGAGCGACGTACCAGTCGTGTGGGTAGACAAACTAGGGGGGATGTTAATTGGGTGTGAGTGGAAGTGAGTGGAAGGGGAAGGGAAAGGGGATGAGAGGGAGACGCACGCACCTGTGGTGCGATGGCGGGACGCTGCATCCTATAAAGCAGCTCCCTCACCTCCTCAAGGTCCATGAGGTGCGCGCCCTCGGGATAAAGCGCGTCTTTGGGCGCCGCACCCGCGGGGAGCGCGTCGACGAGGATCTCCGCGGCGGCGCACGCGTGCACCTGAAATGCCAGCTCGCCCGTTATCGGTGTCTTCCACACCTATCACGCACGCTAGTCAGTGCAAAAACACTACTACAGTATCGGAGACACCCACCATCGGCAGAATCGTACGCTTCCCCTCCTCCCACGCCGGCAGTTCCCCATACGGCACCTCCCGCCCCTCGCTCTCCATCCCGAGCCCCGTCGACCTAGCGCGCGCAGGGGTCATCCACACCCACGAGTGCGGCGCGTACTTCACGTGCGCGCGCACGGCGAGGCTCTTGAGCCGCGCCGGCAGCAGTGCGAACATCCTCTTACCCGAGACGAACACCGTGCTCGCCAGGGGAACAGGTAGCTCCGCGCCCGTGCCGTCGTCGTACCGGCACACCTGCTGCGGTCCCGCCGGCGCGGGGATGCGCACCGCGTAGAGGGTCATGACGCGCGGCGGGGGGATTTCGTACAGCGCGGCCGCGATGTCCCAGCGGTAGAAGCGCGTGGCGCCGGCGACCTCGTCCTCGGGGCTCACGACCGTCTTGTGGAAGGTCTTGTGCGAGCGGTGCATGAGCTTTGCCTTCTTGATCCCCTCGTGGTTGTATATAGTGCCGTTTCCGATGAGCTGGACCTGCGGCACGCTGGGGATGGGTATGAAGGGGCCGAGGAGCGACTTCTTGGTGCGCTCTTTGTGGCCGCCCTTCTCCGAGGCGGGATCGAACGCCTGGTTCCGCGGATGAGAGTAGGATTCAATGAAATGGGGAAGCAAGGTACCTTGACCAAAGTATATTGTTGCTTGGGGGTCAGCGCTACGTTCCGGAATAGCAAGACATCGTGCTGGTACATAGATTGTCAGATATATGTATGCAAAAGATCCGAGCCCGTGCTAACGCACCCTATACAGCTCTTCGCGGACCTCTGCGAATTGCTCGCTCGTCAGGTTGGCCGGGTCGACTCCGAGAACCTCTCGTCCAAATTGGCTGAAGTTTGAGGGATCCGCGCTCGCCGGGAGAGGCAGGGGTTTCAATGTGATGGGCATTTCAGAAGATGATCCTGTGAGGGGAGGGGGGCAAAGTAGGGAAACGCTTTAATCATTCTGCAAGGTTTTGCAGGAATCAATCAGCGCAGCATGCGCAGTTTGCACCTTCCCAGACCATGTCAGAATTCCGCTCCCAAATCAGGCCGGGCTTGCTGCGGCGAACTATCTGAAGTCATGGGACAAGATTGCGCGGGCATGGCCGCACCAGACAGTGTTCGCCCAACAGGCGTATGTGGGGATATGAAACATCATTTTTCGCTCGGATAGCGATGTGTCGTGATGCACTGTACTTGCAAATGACATGAGTGCAGGAGCAGTCCATGAATCGGCGTCCGCAAATGACTTCGGACGCTGGCGTTCGTGGGAGCTCGAGTACGATGCGACGCACGCGGTGAGTGGCACGAAAGATAAGCAAAATCGCAAGAGACACGGAAACCGGGGGTGAGAATACATGAAGTGACTTCCCAGATCATTCCCAGAGGATACCGCGTAGGCGAATCAGCTCTATGTAGTGCTCTTGCGCAAGGGTAGTGGCGAAGCACGACTCCATCTCCCATTCGCTCCAAGTGCGGTTTTTGCAGCGAGAGGTTTTCGAGATCTTGCGGCAAACACCAGGGTTTCGAGGAGCATTCAAGATGGAGCGCGGGTTGTGCGACGAAGCGAAGAACAGATCTAAGATTTTGAAGGCGTTGGTCCGAGGAAAAGGAAGGCGGTTTGTTTGTTTCGTGTTTGGCCGAAAGCTCCGGCCGATAACTTATCGGCCGGAGGCCGACCAGTGCCACTTGCCTTTGACAGTCATCCACCTAACTCCTTGAAGCTTCATTCATGGACGGTCCCAGGGCGTTTCCAGCGACGTCCCTCAAACATCTGCTCTCTATTTGAACAAACTCTGACTGCGCTCAAGGACCCGTCTCCATGCTGGCTGAGACTGGCTTGGCCAACGCTGTCCTGGAGTATGGGCCTGGCCGAACGTTGAGCCTCGATCGACCCGCACTCGACCGCACGTCCCACTCCTCGACCATGCCGCCAGCAACCCTCCGCAAGCGAGCCACTATGTCGCGCCGCGTAACTCCATTTTGCCACCCTCTGGACTCCCCGGCTTTCCAAAGGCCATCCCCCGGCGCATCTCGGTGGATTTGGAAACGACCATAGGTGTGTCTCGCGAGTCTGACCTTCTCTTGCCGCTGTTTCCACGTGTCTTGCTAGCCGATATCCCCGCTATCTCTTCGCCCTTACAGCTTTACGCTCTGATGCCCCAGAACACAGCGGCGAATAACGTAGACGGAATACAGGAGCTCGGTAATGTGATACGCAGTTCTTGGTGCGTCCCAATCTTCTCGCTGCCTCTCCTTCGTCCTGGCGACCCTGGGGCTCTTGACAACATGGCCGCATACGCTGCTGTGCCGTATTCCACCGATTCAGACCATACACAACATCGACGCGCCGGGGAGAGCACCGCGGTTGTATCGTTCTCTGCGACGCGCCACTGCATTTGCTCAATCATCGTGCTTGCGGACTTATTGGGACGGTGACGCTACCCAGCTCGTTCCCCTCTTCGTCTCTCCTTACTCCCTCGTTACACCATGTACTAACACTGCTCGGCCTTCTAGATCCTCCTCCATTCTCGCGTCCACGTCCCTCCACCAGTACGTTCCTTCGACTGGACACGGACACGCTCCCGGTCCTTCCTTTCCCTCCGAACATCTCCCCAGCACGTCCCCTCGCCTTTGCTGCACGCACCACCCGCGCCTCGCCGCCGCGCACACCCAGATCTACTCACCATGTTGCGTCTTCGTCGTCCCCACCGCGGGCGTATTGTGGTGGAGCTGCCCTCGTCCTTCCTCTTCCAATCGAAATCGCAAATCCGATGGATCCGAGCGTGGGTGCGCAACACGAAGGCCGGCAGGGTTTGGGTGGAGTCGGGTGCGGAGAAATGTGAAGAGGGACACGGGCGAACGACGCAGGAGGGATCGGGCGCGCGTTACGGCTGCTGCCGAGTCGCTACAGAATTGGGGAAGAGGAGAAGGACGCAACCTTGATCCCTCTGGGATCCGCGGTGACACGGCGTTGCGGCCTTGTATCGAAATTCGGGCGAGTCTTCACCTCATTACTTCTTTCCGGTTGAACTGACCGCCAAATTGATAGCCATTCAACCTCCTGCCCTCGTCGAGGCTTGAAGGACTGGTTCAGGTACTCTGCCATTTTGGTGGGTTTTTATTTGTTTACAGCCATGTTATTACTGACTTGCCTCGGGATTCAATGTGAGTTCAATTTCTTAGTGCGCAAGAAGTTATGAGTGCCTCTAGATCTATGTTCCCTGTACTTACGCTGTCTTCCTCTCAACCCGGCCAAATTCTGTATCCAACTTGAGCTTGAATCCACTCCATGGGAGGTACGCTTTCACTCTCATTTCATTCAGTACCTTACTGACCTTCGTTTCCTCTTATTCACCCAAACTAGATCCAACTCACAAACTTCTCTGCAAGTTCAACTTCAGCAGCGCCGCCTTCAAACTGCCAAGGCCTATATTGGGGGAAACTGACCTTAGCCTGACTCCTTCGTAGCAAATACGGATCCAATTTCCTTCCCAAATCTTCGAAAATCCAGGTGCCCAGGCCGAATTTTGGCACAGTGAGTACTTACCCTCTCCGCGAATTGAGATGTAAATCTAACTGAAGTACTCACGTCCGAATTTCTGTAGCTAATCACCGCCCATCCCCCATCACACGTCGAATACAATTCACTGCGATCTGGAAAAATGAGTCCTCGAAGTGGAATTCAGTTATTACACAGGCTGTGGTACCTCCCGGGGCCATGTGCGTTCCATCACGATATCTGACTCATGAGAGTAGTTTCCTCTGCCTCTTCAAAATCCACAGTCCGGGTGTTTCCCTTCTCAAGGTGATGAAAGTGCACTGGAGAGACTGAGTAATCGCCAACTCGGAAACGACTCACAACGACTGCCGAGCCAGAGAGCCGACGGATTCCGCACTTTTGCTTATTATATCGTGGATGATTGGATATCTTTCCTACTGTTCAACCTGATTTGTTTCAGCCATGCGACCCAGACAATCTACAAGCTTGGAACGGAACCAATTACCTGTCTGTCTATGGAGTTGTAACTCCCATGGTCCTGAGAGTCAACTGCCAAATCTCCGAACCAATCATGATCAACCAACATCAACCTCGCATGCACGGCATTGGCCTATTTTTGCGTTGTATGTATATACCACGTCTCCTCACTCCCTCATCTCTGATTTCCCGCCGAACGCAGTCCTCCAATGTCGCACTACTCCATAGACTCCGTGGATGACGCCCCCCTGCTAGATCCCGTTACATTTAACTGGGATCTTTGTGTATCCTCGTATCCTCGCTGATGAAGAACTTTGCGTTGATGTGCTTCCAGGCGATTATACCGCTCATTCGTCCTCGCCGGCCTCGGTGCGTTACTTTCCTTCTCGTCTTCGACGTAGTCTACTCATGCATGGCTCGCGGCAGTTCTCCTGGTCTACGACCACACCTTGACGCTCGCCACAGAGGTGAAGTTCATCTGGGCAGCCAAGCTTCGGCCAAGTATCTACTGGTTCCTCGTGCTCCGGTACATCGGGTTGGTAGCGAACATTGCGAATTGTGTGCTCTACTTCGCCGAGCTCAACCATGAGGTGCGCGTGTCTTTGTTTTCTTCGGTTCAAACTCTCAACGATCCTTGCTCAGAGGTGTGATCCGAAGCGACATCTCTTCCTTCTTCCTCAAATTGCCCCATTCTAGCCGCCTCAAAATGCAACTCATGTGGAAAGCGCTCATCGTGAGCCAGGAGTTGCTAGTCGAATGTGCGCCAAGCCCCATCATCAATCAGATCACAACCGAGTGCTCATCCGTGTTGAATTCGAAGGCACCCTCATTATGCGAGTCTTTGCGATGTACGACCGCAATCGGTGGATTCTCGTTTGCCTCCTGGCGGTGCTCGCCCCCTGGCCTGCGCTTGCTCTGGTGCGTTGTCCTCAATAATTTACTTTGCCGGTTGATTGACACGGGGTAGTGGGATGTCATCGAGGAGGGGCAACCGCAGATATTCTCGGGTCAGGGGATCAGCGGGTGTGCTACGGTAGGTCCGCGAACATTGTGAGCAACATGATTGTCTGGCTTTACTTGAAGTCTTACACCGCACAGGACCTTTCGTGAGTCTCCTCGTATTCATATTTGATCACCGGCAGGAACCGATTATTCACAGGACTTGCGGGAGCCTGGGAATCACAGTCAGTATTCTGGCACTTATAATGAGCAACTTGGTCTGTCCGGCCTCGCTCAACTCCAGTTCATCTGTCTAGAATCGCCTGCGACATACTTGTCTTCCTGTTGACCGTCCGGCGCGCCTACGTTCAGCGAGAGACGTATCCCAGGTACGCGGGAACATTATTGTGGCGGATGACTAACGACGGGGCTTGGTATTTCGGGTCAGTTTACAATCCATTGAACCAAAATGTGTACTCATGTAGGTAGCATAATCATCATCGCCAACGCAGCAAATCTCGTGACGTTTTATGTGAGTGCCGTTCCTTTTTCCACGTCAACATTAATGAAAGATGGGCTAAATTCGTTCATGATCAACAGTTGGGCGATGTATGTTCCTGCCCCGATGCATTCGTCTCTGCTGACGTTCTCAGATCTTCATCACAGGATTTTTGTCGTGGTTCATCACGAGGTATTTCTCGTCATACCCAATTCATCAATGCATTCACGGATTGCGGTCTGCAGCCTCTCCATTACGCTCCTCGCGCGGCTGATGCTCAATCTGCACGAGGCGGCAGCTGTGGGCATGACAGGGGAGGAACCGAACACCATAGAGATTGAGACGCTCAGGTTTGCGACGGTGCAAATGACGGTGGACGTTGGGGCTTGAGCACTGAAAAATGAAGCTGAAATTGGATTAAAAAAGGACATGAAAATGTAACTGGCAACTGCAGTAGTGTACATGATGATGATGAAGAGTTATGGAACGTATAAGTAGTGTGCAAAAGGTTTTTACATGTTTCCGAACTAAGTCAACCTGCAACTTGGCCATTGGCCAGAAACTTTAGGCGACTTGCTCTCATTGCAACTTCAGTATGATGCAACTTCGCGTACATCAATATCACGCAGCAAATAACTTTGCAGGAGTGCAGCTTTGGCAAGCAACGTACACAAATTGCAACTTCAAATAACTGCAACTTTAGGAACAAAGGAGTTGGAAAGATGCAACTTGATTCTAGGTGAAGACAACTTGAAAAAATACGACCGCACCTTGGTTGGTCACCGTGGGCCCCGGGAAAAAGCCGTGGCACGCCGTGGCGTGCCGTGCCGCAGTGGCAGTGTTGGCGTGTCCCGACGGGAGGTTGATGCATGCTGTAACTCACTCTCAGCCGTCAACACTCAGCTCCAGAGACCTATCCCAACCAGTAATAGCTTTGCCGGTCTCAACTGTACATTGTGCAGCCTAAATTTGACTAGTGTTGGCATTTTTTCAGATTCACTAACAATAAATATCACTCTTTGAGGCACCGCCGTATTAGACAGGTGTCGGGAAGGGTAACTGTGCATTTGCAAGTAATTCTTGGGTAATCAGATTAGCTCACCTGACCCTTGTTGTGCTTTCCGATTTTAGTTTGGATTTTTCAACATCGCCAGAGACATGCCCAACATATTCCAGTTGTGCCATGTGTACCAAGCTGCAGTAGAATCAAGAAAGAAAGCCCATTCGACACTCTGAAGCCGATTTAAAAAAATATGGCTAGTCACTGGCACGTCGGTACATGGCGGTGCACGGCAGTGCACGGCTCACGCCACGGTGGTTCACGGCACCGTGTACCTCTGCCGTGCGTGGCGTGCAATGGCGTGCACTGCAGTGCAGGTTCAGAAACCGTAGGCAGCTGCACATATATGTAATCATGTCTCCGGTATGCGTCTTTTTTTAGCTGTAGCTGTAAAAAAGTATAATTTAGAATGATTGTCTAAAAAAAAATTAGTGTATAACATTTTTTTTGAAGTCAAATTGCCAGACTTGACCAGTTGACAGATTCATGCGTTGTATTCGAGAAATCTGAAATCTTCCGACAAATTGCATGGCCTCCACGTATTTACCATCCTCTCACCATGTATCTACCTCACAACCAACAAAAGCCAAATCTGGTGCGAGCAAGACTCGGACTCGCAAACACCGCCGCTTTAGGCAATGTCGATCGCGATCGAGGGCGTTTACTTTGATCGCCGTTCCTCTCGCTCATCATCATAATCGTCGTAGCCCGCGTGCCGCGGCAGAGCCCGCTATCCATCTTTCCACCTTTCAAGGTCGCCACTCAGGCAGTTTTCTGACAGTTGTGGGTAAGATCTTGGTAAGATCCGAATTAGAATTATAGAGTACTACGAGCAGAGACACGAAATATTGCAGAACTTGGAGTGGTATGGGGATAAGACATGTACAGGAAGGAGAACCTTGTGCTGGCCTGAAGGTTAACTCCTTAGTCGTACATGATGTCAGGGAACATACCCGAAGAATGAAAAGATGCGCCAGGTATGTTGGTGAGGGTATCAGCGCCTTGCGGATAGCCTCATCGATGCGGAGCACTCAGAGAGTTGAATCGGCGGCGTAAATATGTCATTGGGTGCAGACTGGGGCGATTGTGAACGAGAAATGGCGGGGTCGGGGTTCCTTGCAAAGTTATATAGATCTGAATGAAAGTTAACTCGTCAGTTGGCGGATATATGAGAGAACATACCCGAACAATAAAAAAGTGGGCCGGGCATGCAGTCCAAATTTGTGCGAGGACGGCAGTGATTAGGTATGATTCTGATGAGTAGCCTCGCTGGAGTGCGACAGTTGAGGGGACGGCGTGTCGCGGTTCCAGATAGACCGGGAGATGCTCAGCGAAGGGAACCATCCGGAGAGTTGCATGGCGGAAATTGATGACACAGGAAATGATTCAGGGTATGCAGACTAGTGATTGGGAACGAGAGAATCAAGGAGCCCGGGATTCCTTAAAAAAATCAGTAGCTGTAGATGACCGCAAATGACAGTATAATTACGGAAAGGAAAAGGACGGCAGCAATCTCGACGCAACATGATGAATCTGGGTACAGATTAGAATGTATCCGGCACGGGAGACCAAGCACCTACCTACATAGATTGGACCGAGAGAGCGGGATTTTATGAGGGTCACAGTTCAGGAGGTAGGATATGACAGCGGCGCAGTAATGAGCGGGGGGTGAATTGTCATCGAGGAGCGGCCGTTGTCGACACCATCGCGTTCAGCGATGGAATCTCCGTCCCGAAATCTCGAAATTGTCACTGGGAGTCAAAGGCGAACTCTACACAGTGGTTTGCCAATTAGGTACAGGCGAAAGTAGCATCCAGAGTACTCACCGTGACACTATGCGCCCTTGAAATTGACTCGACGGTAGAAAGAAGTCGAGCTCGTCCAAGTCCGCGGCATTTCAACAGCGATGGTAGGCTAAGGATCCGCAGTAAGCCTTGGCGCCGTAGGACTATGGTGCCCAAGACTTTCGCTTCTTGGAAGCGGAGGGGCCAGGAGAGGATGGACGAGGGGTATCCAACGGGAGTCGACGTTTCCGACTCGGAGTTGCTGTTGGCCGGATGGAAGAGGGTGCAGCGGCGGCAATTGGGGTGTCGAGAGGAATGCGCGCCCGTGCGACGTGGATGGGCGCAGTCAAGACGGCGTTCGCCCGCTCGATCTGCACGACGCGGTCGCACGGATCATTTTCCGTGGGTCCGACATCAGCGATCGGCCGATTGAAAGAAGACTCAAGCTCGCGCTTGGCGCGGCTCGCTTCCTCCTCTGTCCCGTGCTCGACGACGGTTTGCAGCGCCAAGTAAGCAAGTCGGCGAAACTCCTGCCGCAGGTCCTCGTTTTGACGGCAAGCAATCCTCTCGTGCGGAAAAGGAGTCAGAATCACCACCCCGTCCAAAGAAGTTGCGCGAGACAGCATAACATACGGAGATTCGCTGCCTTTGCACCCCGTGAAATTAACGACACAAGCAGGTAAGGTCTTTCCCTGAGCTTTATGAGCCGTCATGGAAAATCCGGGCATTATAGGTAACTGGCTTCGGTTGACGGACAGAGTTGTCTTGGAATACGGGTGCTTGAATCTCAACTTGACGGTGTCGCGTAAACTCACGACATGGTGCAAAGGTAGCTCTGGTATGATCCCTGGTGTGGTGTTCGGTGCCTCGACCACGCAAGAAATGGCATGGCGTTTCCCATCCGGACCTGTTTGATACCGCACGCTGACCAACGTTCCAGTGCAGCCATTTACAACTCCACCGGGAACATCAAAATTCTGGGTTACCATGACCGGCATTCCAATGACGAGGGGGATTTTACCAAGGCGAGAGTTCATCTTACCCGAATCCATTCTCATCAATGCTTCCTGCAGGCGAACGTCAGTCACAGGAGAGTTCTTACTGCGAGTATCGGTTGCATAGTACCAGTGCAAAGGCCTGCCGCTTGAAACCGAAAAGTCCTGTGCCATACTAGTGTTCATGGCATCTTTCATGGTGTTCTCGGCGACTATAACAGGTGCGTTCTTCCACCGCTCACTTTGCCAATCAATTTGCAAATTAGACGCGAGTCTTGTGTTCAACAGATGATAGTCTGCGACCGTACAGCGCCCTTCACGCAGCCGGCCCAGGAGCTCGACAAAAGGTTGATTCTCTGGTCCAGTCTGGCGCATATTTTGGGTCAACATGACGACGGTACTGACCGACAACCATAGTAGCTTGCCAAAAACGACTTTCTGCCCATATTTCGTCCCGGCTTGAGCAATGTCTTTCTGGGTCAACTTTGCATAAAGGCGCTTTTGACCGACCGGTGGCAGTTGCGCGAAGTCGCCTGCAAACACTACACTGATACCTCCGAAGGCAAGATCGTTACCCTTCGCTATACTGAGTTGATGACTGATATCGTGCAGGAACGCGCATCCGACCATGGATATCTCATCAATGAAGAGGTACTCAACACCGTCCCACATGGCCATAAGTTCGCGTTTTGCCTTGGAACTTAGTGCCCCATGATAATCTCCGAGCATGAGAGCCGAGTGCAAGGTCATGCCAGAAATATTCCGAGCAGCAACCCCCGTGTACGATGACAAACGAAACCGACGAGACTCGCCGCGAGCGATAAAGAAATCCTGAAGTGCGTCTATAACCCTCGATTTTCCTGTTCCGCCGGGGCCACCGAGATGCATACGAAGTACCTTATGATCCTTGTCTAGCATGCTGTGCTCCGCGACAATAGAAAACGCCCTGGCTTGTTCGGCATTCAACTCATGGGTTTTGATCAACGTCGGGATGTCGGGGGGAACCAGACCCGTTTCGGGCTCTTTACCAATGTCGCGACTAAGGATTGAGTCGGCATCACGCAGTTGTGGGTTCAATGGAGCTGATATCGAATTTCTGAAGGCTGAACCATCGCGAATAGCGTCATCTGCCACGGTCGGAGTGATTCCTGGAGTATCAAGAACTTTTTTTTTTTTTTTTTTTTTTTTTTTTTTTAGTGGTACGTATGTAGTCGTTAGATTACATAGCCGTTGGACAACTAATATAGATTAGCCTCCCCCGACTGTCGTAAATGCAGAGGGCCAGAGCCCTCCGGAGAATTCAAGAGATGAGACCACCCCCAAGGAAATGCGTTACGCACGAAGCGATCAGCAACAGTGTAGGACTTCTCGCCGTTATCTATTTCTGCCTCGTCGCCCTACGGGTTGAGACGGTGATCTACGTGATCTTATCGGCAAGATACCTACTAAAACCTCGGGTTCTCGGAGCCACTGAGGTGGCAGTTTATCCTCATTGAGTAATATCCCTTTCCAAGTCTCGAGGACGAGGGAGGGCGGGAGCGAGTGCTGCTTCCCAAAACGCATGTGGTTTGTTAAATTTCTATCGATTTCTAGGCGCTCATTTAGGAGTGCCACCCATCTATTGTGGATCTCAGTCGAGGTTTTCGCCTCCCCATTGTTGGATATAACGACTTCGCATCGAATCTTCCAGATGAGATACATAGATTCCGTCATGAGGATGCGGTATAGGCGGGCAGTGCTCGGGGAGTCTTTGCCATTTTCACCCTGGAAAGTTGCCAAAGCGGTGCCCATGAGTCCTCCAAAGGATACAGCAGGCCACGTCGAGTGTTTTTTACGCCACAGCGCTTCTGAAAGCGCCCAGATCTCTGCTCGACCGGGCCGGTTACATTCAATAAGAATGTGCTCCATTGTTTCAGTGACCCCGCAGTTCTGGCATATAGCCCGGTCACCCATCTCAGGGATGTGCTCCCAGAATTTTCCGACACGGTGTGCGCCGTGCAGAGTTTTCCACAAGAAGTTCCGGACTTGTCGGGATATATCTTTGTTCCTGATTGACCTCCAGATCAATTTCTCAGTTGGGGCCTTCTTGAAGAGGGCTTTCACAGCCTGCTGGGTGTTGAGGACATTTTCATCAGTTACCTTTCTGTGGACCTTTTCTTTAAGCGCCTTTATTCCGCGATACGCCATTGCCTGTGTGAGGCTTGACAGTTTTGCGCCCCTAAGTTGGAGTTGATCCGGAATTCGTACGTCAATTTGATCGGGGTCTTGCTTCCCGGCGCCGGTCCGAGCAAGGCGGTGAGCTTCCTCCACTTCTGCGGGGTTCGTCACCACTGCCAGTCTTGTCTCCGCTATTCTGCCTCGGAGAGCTGCAGCTAGGGCTTGGAGGCTTTCAGCATTTGGGGTCTCTATCCACCCCCTGTCTTCCCATGCTGGGAGTTTCTTTGTCATCGCCTTCAAGACATAATCTTTTTTGCTTTCAATCGTTAGGGGTACTTCCGCTGGTGTTCGTTTGACACTGAGAAGTGTTCCCAGTATTTCTGCACTTTGTATGGACTGGGTTAGATCCTCCGGGATCCGGATTGCGGATCCTTGTTCTGGAGCTTGTTTAGGTAATATTCCCGCCCCCGCCTTCGCTTCCGCAGTGCCGCCTGACTCTACGGCCCCTGCGATGACGAAGATCTTTGTTTCGCCTGCTGCGCCTCGTACTATGGGGTATACCTGCGCCGCCTCTGGTGGGTTTGGGGTGCCTTTATCTCTTGTAAAGATTCGGAAACCCTCCGTCAAAGCTGTTATTCTGGTTGACCCTACAAACGTTGCGAGCTCCTCTGTATCTTCTGTCTCTGGTGGGGGTGTTTCTGCTGCCGCTTTCCTTGGGTCCCACTTTGGGAGCAGGGATTCAAGTCTCGTTAGGGCCATCTTGGTACAGAGGTGCGGGTTTTCGCACCCCGTGAAATTGCGATCTTCCACACATGCGGGGCACATACAGTTCTTGTTTGGCTCGTGCTCCGGGTCGCTTAGACGTGCTATGACGTCTATTGCGTCCCCCGTACTGTGTGCGTGGTGGTTTATGCGCAGACATCTGCAGGGCGCTGTATTATTCACTCTTCGTTTACCTCCGTCCTCGCCGATGTGATGCCAAAGAGGTAACTGTTTACTAATCTCCTGTGAGGGATTCAGTGTATCGAATTTTAACCCATACTTCACAGCCGTATTAACCATTTTCTTCATCCTTGGCGAGAGGTTGCTTCGTTTGGGTGCCCAATTCTGCAGGAACATATTCACGTGTGAGCCCTCAGCTACATTCGACGTTTTCTTGTCTCGTTTTGCTAGACCTTTGTCTGCTACCTCAGCCCACATCGCCCGTTTCTCGGGGTCGAGCTCGAGGTAGCTCTGAAGTCTCATAATGGCCAGAGCCTCGTTCCTCGCCTCTAGGTCGAAGAGGTTCTTCCCCCCCCTACCTATCGGGGCCAGGAGCATGTCCCGCTGGACCGGTGAGGACTTAGCGCCCCCCCATATAAATTCTCGTTGTATTTTTATTAATTGTTTCTCCACAGATTTCGGCATATCATTTACTTGTGCCATATATTGAGTCATCGCTCCTACCGTTATTTGCGATATATGGCGGCGTTTTTCGACCGTTGGGTGGTCTCTCCCCCATCTTTCTAGTTCAGAGTCTATTTTCTCGACCATGGGAGTCCAAATTGCGGTGTCGTCTACATTATTTCCTATCCTCGCACCCAGGATTCTCACTGACTCTCCATCTACAGCGATGTGTACGTTCTCCGGTATGGGTTCGTCTTGCTCTTTCATTTTCCTAGTTTCTATGAACTTCTGACGGTACTCCACAGAGCCAATTGGGATGACCTCAGTTTTTGCCACATTAAATCTCGCGCTTGACGCCCTGCACCAGCGATCCAAAATTTGCGTGACCTGTGCAAAGGAGTCTTTAGCCGACAAGTACACCGTGGTGTCGTCCGCGAATAGGGTCGCTACTATTTTGCCCGTGGTTGCGTTGATTTTGTAGCCTCTTAGGTCCGAATTTCGAAGCATTGCCGCAAGGGGCTCAATGGCCAGGTTAAAGAGGAGGCAGGAGAGTGGGTCACCTTGTCTCACTCCCCGTGTAATTCTGTAGGACGAGCTGAGTACACCGTTTATAACCACCTGTGTCTCTGCCTCCGAGTAGAGAGCTTTCACCGTGTTAATAAACATTTCCGGGATTCCATTGTGCCGGAGTACCTTCCAAAGGTAGCGGTGTGATGTCTTGTCGTACGCCTTTTCTTGGTCTAGTGCCAGTATGGCGCCGTCCTCGAGTTCATCTTCAGCATATTCAACCATTTCTTGCGCTAGGAAAATTTGGTCTTGTATCTTCCGACCTTTCATAAAACCTGCCTGGTTTGGGTGGATGAGGTGTGGGGCTATCCGTGTCAGTTTCGATGATAGAGCCTTAGTGAAGATTTTGTAGTCGGTGTTTAGCACCGTTATCGGGCGGTAGTTAGCTATATCCGTTACGTCCTTCTTTTTATAGATTGGACACATCCAACCTTTTGCGAATTCTGTTCCTTGTACTACACCGTTACGCTCAATGTCGTTGTAGACCATAGTCAATAGTCGAATAATATTCAGCTTCGGTTTGATCACGTCAGCTTCGGTCACGGGCCGGCCTCCGCGGTCCTGCTCTTCTTTCTCAGCTTTGTTGTACAGCTCGTGGAGTTTCGTCCAAAACTCTGTGGGTATACCGTTCAGTCCGGCCGCCTTCCCAGTCGCCGATTCTCTCAAGGCCTGAAGGATGTCTTCCTCCAGGAGTTCTTTCCCCAGGTCCTGCATTCCGGGTGCTGATCGCGGATTTCCCATTTCTTCTAGTACCGTTTCTATGTCCTGATCCTTCCTTTCTAGGTCTTCTTCGCTCTCGTCTCGTTGCAGGTCACTGTGATAGTCTCTAGCCAGTTCCGCCATCTGGTCTGAGCGCGTCTTGCTCTGGGCGGGGACCGTGTCGGTGCGGGTTAGAATGGAGAGGGTATCCCTCGGCACTGTGTCCTTGTTAACTCGAACTGAGAACTTGGTAATATTGTCCATCTCTGTCCGGTAACGGATCTTAGTATCAAGAACTTTTGGAGCCGAGACTTGAGTGGATCGTTTCCATTGCTCGCGCCGCGCGTCATATGCCTTCCGCCACAGGGATTCGAGCTCTGGGTGTCGATCGGAGACAAATGTATGAGCCTGAGGTCCTGTATCACCATGTTCAGGTCTGACACGTCCCCCAATAAGCCCAGCAACAGTAGCACATTCAAGAGCGGAAACAATTTCTTGCGAGCTCTGCCCTGTCCTCAACGAGTGACACACCTCCATAGACGACAGATGATGTAATAAAGATTCGTCTGTTTCCTCTCCGAACTCATCAGAACGTTGAGAACCACGCTGAATCTCCAAATTGATACCCTTTCGTCTCCGATTTCGACGATTGTTGTAATGGGCATCGCGACTGTCTCTGCACTCATGAAGCAACTGCATGTTGTCAATATATTCCTGGATATCCGGTGTGCATGTCTCCAAGAACTGCTCATATGCATTTAGCCATGATTGTTCAGAGTGCCGTAGATCGCTGGCGTGCCGCCACGGCTTGAACAAAATAAGCATGAGTCTAGCGTGCTTCTCTATCAAAGCGGGAGTATCTCTGCGAGGTAATGCAGGTCCAATAGGTACGGGAACCTTGCGTTTGTGATGTGGGCGAACTTTGATGACATGCATCGTGTCCTCAATGTGGGTGTTCTGGAACGGGACGCGGGGCATCGGGCGACCATCATACTCCAAGATGTTGTGCCGATTCCACTCTGGCTCAGGTTCATCCTCAGATTCGGCTTCATCATCCTCGTCTTCGGGTTCCTCATCCACTCGTTTGAACTTTCTGATTTTTTCTTTGTCTGTTTGCGCGACGAAATCCCATACGTTGACATCCTCGAGCACCGCTCCTCTGTTCTGATAATCACAAGCTTGGGTAGCGGCCGCAACGGGCCTCATGTTCCCATTTGAATCTAGGGTAATGGTAACCAAGTCGGCCGCATCAGCCATAGCTACGGACGCATCAACTTCTGGCCGCTCTTCGTCCTCCTCGTCAAGCTCAAGGTCTGTATTGTGCCCAGCTTCATCTTCATCCTCGGTCTCTTTTTCAACATCGGTTTGCTCTGGGGCTGGTACGGTACATTTAGTCTTCAAATAACACTCCGGACTTGGATCTTCCTTTTCAATGAAGGCCTCTAAACTGGTCCAAAATAGGTTGACGTATTGGTGGCTGGTAAAATGATCTTCGAAGTCCATAAGGTATGAAACCACCTGCTGAGCGGACAGCTCTTGCTTGGAAATCAAAGAATGGGCACATCGTTGAAGAAGACTTTTCGCCCTGGAAGTTATGTCATCTTCTTCCGGGTTGAACTCGCCCAGTTTATGAACTGCCAATTCCAGGGCTGCATATGCAACGTGAGCTTGCAATTGCGATTTTGTTATATAATCTGTGATATAATACAAAATTGCTTTCGCTGCAGGGCCGGAACCGATAAACTTGATGTCCATATTGCACCGAATGGCCCGAAGCATTGTCTCGTTGAAATTATTTACCAGACCATCCAAGGTACGAAGTTCAAAACTTCCAGTCTCGGGATCGAAAACACTGAATGGAGTTTCATTGTCCTTGTCGAGGTCAAAACGGCATTCCTTAGGAGCGGGATGACCATGCCAGAATTTGTAGCAAGTTCCAGTATGGCGATGCCGCTGACATCGTTCAGCCAGATTATGAAGGTCCTTCTGCTCGGCCAGCTCCTGTTTATCTGGGGGAATACCGGGGCCAGGTCCACGAGTAGCACAAGGATGAAATTTGGACAGAGGTGTTTCCAACTCCGGCTCTGGGTCGGGCGGTACTGAAGTCGAGATTGTGTCATCAAGAAACTGGATAAGTCTTTGTTGAAACTCGAGATTCCCTCCGTTTTCTAGCGCCTTTTCCTTGATCTGATTCGGGTTCATACCACCGGCAACCCACACCATCATGTGGCAGTGGAGGGTGCCTCGGCCTTGAGCTTCAACGGTTCCATAATAAGCTTTAACCACGCCTAGGATGCCTCCCTCGTCATCATCATTCGACTTCCCGTCATAGCCAAGTATGCATTTTATGAAGGCTTTCATGTAGATGTTGAAAAAGCGGGCCGCCACAGAGGGATTCTTGGCAATCGTGCATGCCTGGTCGACATAATTAGGAATATCCTTCGGCAGAAGTGCGTCGAGATTAATGTCATCACCGGCCAAGAATTTGACGAGGGGATTATACACGTCGGCAGGGTTAATGGTGATATAGAAACTGGGCAAGCCTTTTTCCAGCATGAGGGCCCGAATCTCGTTCCTCATCACCAACTTGGATTGCGCGGAACCAGGAACATGGGAGTTGATTACACTGACCTCCTTCATTAATCGTAGGACCCGTCGTTCCTCAGCAGTGTTTGCAGTCACCATGTCCCCGGCAGCAATTCGCTCAGAAACTATGTGAATGGCGGCGGGTGAAACTGTACCAAATTGAGCGGCAATATAATCGAAACTAACCCTGTCGGCCTTCAACTTGGTTCGAAGTAAGAGTGCACGCCGTTGAAGCATGTTGAAGGCAGTGAAGAGAAAGGAATAGTGTTCCTGGAACCTGCGATCCGCCAAATTGAACAGATGTTTGATATGGCGCTTGAACGACAATTTTGTTGGACGGCCTTTATCCTCGAGTCCTCCAAGACCATATGGGAAAAGGGTAGGATACATCATTGGGAAGAGGTGAGGATTGTTGAACTCGTTGGCAGGACTGGAATCGTGCGGAATCTCAATGTAGTTTGACCCTGGTTTCATCATATGCTTAAGGGCGGCCGCGCGGAGTTCATTAGATGGTGCATTACCGTCAACATCTGCCACGACAACACTTTGGAACGGGATATTCGAGGGCGGAGGAACCAAAATGTCGTTGAGATCTGGAGCAGGGGTGGAGCCATGAGGCTGTGAAGAACCGGCGATGTAGTCGGAAGTCGTTGCATCAATACCTGTGCTGGGGACAATATGTTGGATATGGAAGGGTAGGATGGACTCATCGGGGAGAGACTCGAGCAGTGGTTTGTTGATTGGAACTTCGCGATTTTTGAGCCACTCGAGGGCCTTGAGAACACGCTCCTTGCGAACTATGAGAGGGTGTGCCTTTGTCCGCAGCCATTCTTCTGTCGGTGGTTTGGAACCAACAAAAATAACGCAAACTGGTGTTATTATATCTTCTAGCGAGGGCGGCAGGGACTGGGCAATAGAAGAGGGTCGCTGGGGGTAAACAATAATGTGGCCCTTGACACCACGCTGGGAAATTGGGATAGAAGTCTCCGCATCATCTTCTCTCAGTTGGACGATCCAGCATTTTGCTCGGCACAAGGCGATCATTGCTTCTTCGACTACAGTCAAAGATTGCAATTCGGGGGGAACCGGACCCAGGAATGTGCGATTGGCTTGAGATAAAGATGGGACTCGACCGGCTTTGAGGTCTGCGCGGCAACGACGGCACACGACAACTACAGGCTCTTGGGTTTCCGGGTCCGACTCCAAACAAGAAGGGTCTATCAACATGCTTCGATAGGGAGTATTGGCCATGGGCATTGGAGGTTCTGGGCAGCGATCATCCAACCATGGTTTGGATCCGGGGGTCAATTCCGGAGATTCGGTTTCACTATCTGCATCGGAACCACTTGGTTCATCGTCCTGCTTGGCATGTATATCAACAAACTCGTCCGGCCGTTTGAGCAGGTTAATATCAAAGTCGTCCAAGTTCAAGGTATTTTTTTCAGACATAGGACAAGACTCGGTACAACTTCCACATACGAAGGTTGCCAGGCTTTCAGAAGAGATAGCAAAGTCGAAATTTGCAATCAACTTTTTCTTAATGTGGTCGGGGACCAATTGTGGCCATTCGGCACGTAACCGCGAGCTTTCAAGGAATCGGGCTTTCCGAGCAGCAGCATTGGTGGTTAACTCGCCCTCAAAGTACTTGCCCGTCCTGAGGCGATACAAATATGACTTCATTCTCCGCCGCAATTTGCCTATTTTATCCGAATCCACGAAACTCACGTCATGTAGCTTGAGTAACCGTCGCAAAGCACGCAACCGCAGGACTGGGAGTAACTGTTTCAAGATATGCATTTGAAGTTGGATGGATGGATCTTGATAGGACCCAACGTCGACCTGTGATTCAGAAAATTCTGTTCCAAGGGAGGAACATCCTATAGAAGACGCGTAGCCTTCGCGAATGATGCACTTGCCCATGCTAATATGATAGCAAATAGAATCACGCAGAACTGCACGTGTCGGATTTTTCTGAACGGAGATGCCATGAGATTGGGCAACAACAACAAGTGTTGCTCTTGGCAAATCATCGAGGTTATTGAAGATTGTAGAACAGGAATTAACCGCAGAATGTTCACGAACGAGGTCACGACGATGCTTGGCCAGTTGTTGAAACAACGTATATCGATCAGAATGAGCGAGACCAAAAGAACGACAGAGAAGATGCACGTGGGCAGGAGGCAGCCTTTCTTCGGACGCGGAGAGGAAAATACTAAGAACAGCAAAAGCCATGGATTTTGAGGTAGGAAAGACGGAGGCAAAGTTCTTGCAATGGCAGACATGGTCCTTTAAAAAAACGGGATCACAACTCTGGACACAACTGCCGCCAATGAAATGGCAGATGAGTGAGATGCGCCCATCTTCGACAGACATGTTAGATGGCCTTGGTACATGATGATAGTCCAGTAACTTGAAAATCGCGCCGGAACCAGCAGTGAAGATATTGACCCCAGCATCGGGCGAGAGGAAAAGTCGTGTAATGGCATCGTGCCCGCGCGTTTCGGAATCGGGTTCAGAGGACATGCTCGAAACCACATCGTCCTCGGCAGGCGCAGCTATGGGTCGAGACGGGCCGGCGGAAGGGGGTATATATGGTATGAAAGACGATTTCGATGGTAATTGTGTTTTGGGATGGGCAGATGTGGATTTTTTAATACGGGCACGAGGAACAGAAGGGGTATCAGAGTTCATAGTTTCAGAGTTTATAGTTTCAACGTTTATATTCACAGTTTTAGGGAGGGGAGTTGGGATGGAGGCTGGTATGGTCAGAAAAAGAACGCAACGGGAATAAAATAACGACGTACCCTCATCCGAGGGGCGGGCTATGGCGGGCCGTGCTACCAGTAAGGCCTTGCACTGTAAATTTAAAATGGGTCAGCGAAAGCCTCAGCGAAGCATATACACATACCATCAGACCCAGGAGCTACGAAGATATGAATAAATTGCAACAAAGCAAGAGAGAAAGGCGGAACGCACCAGGATTACGAGGGGGCAGATAGGTGTGCGGAGTTGCGGAAGTGTGTTGAGAACCTGATGCCGAGGTTAGCAGCGTACATAAAATGAAGTCTGAATGTACCTGAGGCGACAGGCAGTGGTGCCGATGAATTCGCGGGACCGGAGGCATGAACTGAGGAGAAATGAGAAAACAGTTGTCAAGGTAGACTATAAGCGAACACAGGGGATGTGAAGGCAGCGAGAAATAAAGCCAGGCGTCGAAGGTCGAATCCAGCCGATAATTGTTTAGTAGGAGATACTCGCGGACCCGGGAAGACCAGTCGAATCCAAGGACTACGTCGTTGTCAAGAGTAGGAGCAACTTCGAAGTCCAGCATAGTCGAGAACAACGGTTGAGGAACATTTGTGGTGACTAGGAGTTGAGTTCCAGACACCCGAGGGAGCGACGAGTGGAAAGCTGAGGATATATAGCTCCGTGGACCTGGGTAGAAGGCCACGGAGGAAACAGGTTTGCCGTTGACATTGAGAGACATGGGAGAGGAGGGAGAGCGAGGGCGGAGTATTGCAGAGCGGTTTAAAAGGAGAGCGACAGACATTCAGGAGGACGCAAATGACAACACAGCAATCAAGCAATAAACCTTCAAAAGGAAACAAAGTGATGATCAATGACGTAGGGAGGAACAATTTCCTAATGTGGACGCAAAATCTCGGCTTTCGAAAGGTTTTTCACCCACCCCCAAAAACCCACTATAGGGATAGCGGGAATCAGCAAAAAACGCCTTGGGTATGTAGCGCTACATTGTCTCAGTAGTCGGGGTAGCATGGTAGTCTAGTCCCCTAGTATGAGGCGCTCCGTAGCCGCACGCCAAGAGCTGGTAGCTCCTGGTAGCTCCGGCCCGGGAGCTCCGTAGCGGCCGGTAGCTCCAAGTAGCGCAAGCTTGTGCGTTCAGTAGCCCACCATATCTCTCGATAGTTGACAGTATCCAGTTGTAGTCAGACTCAAAAATGGCACATGGAATCCAAAATATAGAGCGAGCAAAATAATGCATTCAATTCAATTACATACGGGGACAATTACATATGGGACACAGAAGTAGAACGTGTGCGAAATCCCCCGGGGGCAGAAGTCGCGGGGTGCAGGGATGTAGATGATAGGCAGTATACAAAGTAGAAGAACATGAGTAATCGAATGACACGGAATCATCGGAGCACGCACCAACTATGATATTGTGGTCCCGCATCCCCCAACCCGCGGGAGGTCGCGCACGAGACCACTGCCGACACCGGGCTTGCAGTTGATGGCATTGAGCTGAATTGAGGCATTGAAATGGATTGAGGCTTCGAAGTCCATCCTGAGAGCGAGCTTGAAGGATCAGGGCCGCCTTGAGAGCCAAAACATCGACACAATGCTGGAGCTTAGAGCAGCTTGAGAGTACCAGCAGACAGGACAAAATCGAAAACCAAAGTCGGTGGGGATCATGCCTTGTTGGTGGGAGGTTCTTGAAGGTGGATTGGGGCCTTGAGTGTCGTCTTGAAAGCCACAACGGAAGAAGCCCCATAACTGAGACAAGAGTGGCCTGAAGGCCGCGGCGTCGAGTCCCACGGTATTCCAGCAGATGGTAAAGGTCCGTGAGGGAGTATGATATCTTGCGAGCCAGACACGAGAGAGAATGGTGGAGGGGTTGTGGGGGAAAGGAAGGAAGAAAGCGATGAGCTGGCATCAACCAACACGTGGTTTGATGACGGAACCGACACGTGTTGGCGGAGTTTGAATGACTTTAGCCTTTCAAAACGGCAAAATCTGCATGAAGCCAAAAATTGTCTGGTGAGTCCTAAGCATGAACCTTGTCAATGTGGGTGTTTCTTGTTGAGAGGCGAATGTCGAACCCTCGAACTGGTCATTTCGCGGGAGTTCGGCTATCTAGCGCTACTGATCCGGCGGTGACAGGCTACCACGCACTACTGATCCTCGGCTGGTCGGCTACCAGCGCTACCAACTGCTACAGAGCTCTCTGCGACCGCTACCACAGCTCCTCGTTATTCATATCTTTGGCCTGTGGCTACTGAACAAAACAGTGTTTGCTGATGATCGACCATCGACCGAAAAAAAGCTGAGGCCTTCGACTTGGCAGTACAATGGTCTTTGTATGTCCTTGGACCTTTTATATTCAAGTCTCATCCTAACTCTTGCTTTCCCAGGGTTTTTTGTGGCATATGGCCCACCAGGGCATTCAGTATTTTGCCGCACCTCCTCCGATGTCTTTGCCCGCAGCACCTGCATCTGGGGCCTGTGAGTTGTTCCTCATGTTCTCCTCGCCTTTTTGAGTTCTGAAGATGGTCCTCAGCTTCTTTGGCTCACGCTCCTCCTCCACTTTTGCCAATTTTCGATTCGATAGGTAGACCTCCTCGCCAGCAGCCAAAACACTTTATAGGAAATGTTACAGGCTATATTCAAAATGGAGGGTATCGACCTCGCACGGGAGTGCGCATCCATCAACCGGAAATTGCACGGCCCCCCATTTCAATTGATAGCCTAACAGCACCGAGGAGGTATCGGCCAAGCACCCTAGGCCGGACGACGACGAGGATACTCCTGCACCGAAGCACCGGGGGATAGCTCGCTCACTTCGCCAACGCGGACCCAAGGGCCCGCAAAAAGAAATAGTGGTTGCTGTTCCTGTCAGGAGGATCGTCGCATCGGGAAAAGGTTGGGTTGAAATCGAGGCGGATGATGATATTTAATATTCCACAACATTGGTATCCGTACTGAAGCCACGGATCTGTGTCATTTCAATCGTTGAATTAAAGTAGTGTCCACCTTAATTCAAAGTTTTATCTCTTGTACTGCCGAGGCGACCCTTGTCTCATGCATATTTACGGACGCGTTCACACATGAACACGACACGGACGTTTGATAACATGATCACTCAACCGTGGGAATTTCAATGATGCAGATGAAATAATGGTTTCCAGTTCACGACATCACTTCTGGGCACCATAAACTCTCTCGACAGTCCATCCAGGTGCTCTCAAGTCTAATCCAACCATATTGGCCAGGTTCCATGTACTGGGACCTTTGCTCAGTGTCCCCCGATACAAAACTAGATTACAGATAAATCGATTACAAAGGCAGTGTTGGTAACGTAGCTTGCTACAGGGAGTAGAGGACATTGCTGGCTGTCATCTTACGAAACCCGAAATCCATAAAAAATCCTACACTTGCACGTCGGGACACGCCAGCACTGCCACTGCGGCACGCCACGCCACGCCACGCCACGGCGAAAAACCGGTGCCCTTAAACAAAGGGTTTTCAGCAGAATGAAAACTTCGTCAAAGGGAAGTTTTCATTCTGCTGAAAACCCTTTGTTTAAGCCTGTTGCAAAGGCCCTTTGAAACCTCACCTTTCATGATCCCTTTCACACAGAATCATTTCAAGACGAATCAATTCTGTTGAATTCAGCAATAAACTTGTCAATGTTTGGGAGTTCTTTCTTCCATGTTTTATTCAAGCTGACTTCTCATTGCAGAAAGCTGCAGTCAAATCCTCTTCCTTTAGGAAGTCTATTTTACATCCTTGATTCACATTATTTTGACTACAATGTATTTTCCTATCAATAGAAGTTACTTTCACTAGTGTTTTAATCAAGCCTAAAAGAATTCTATTCTCGGTGTGAAGCTGGGACTTGTCTCACCCGGGGATGGCGGGAAGTCTGAGAGAAATTCGGGGGGCGAATTGGACAAAGAGGAGGCTTCATCGCGGAGGTCTTCCTCGAGGGGAATGAGGGTTGGGTGTTCCTCGAGTTTGACGGGGTCCTGCGGGAACAGCTCCTCGTCGTCGGCGACAAGGTGGTACTCTAGGGGATCAATATGAAAAAGAGGGATGATGTGCCGCGGAAGCAAAATACCTGGCTCCCCTTTCCACATGTTGCGCAACACCTGGATATGGCTTGCGACCTGTTTCTTTGTGCGGACGATGCCGAGGTTGTTGAGGTAGTCGACGAGGAACTGGTTGCGCCAGCGGCTGCGACCACGCGAGTAGGTTACCCAAGGTGAGTCGTTGTACTCACGTAGACCTAGGGCAAGGTAAAGGGGGGTTTCTGGGTCGGAACATAACGGACAGACCTTGGACAAAGACGGACTCGATTGACTCTGGCCAGACAGCAGTGCCGCTGCCGTCCTTGAGGAGCTTGCGCTTGCGTCGAGGTGTGAGGTGATGGTCTGCAAGCGAAACAGGACCCCGGATGTCACTGTTGTGGTACGGGAGGTCGGGCATCAAGGCAGTTTCTTGAATCTTTGACAGCAACACGTTCGGAGTCGACGCCGGAGGCGAGTTTCGGAAGGGCATGTTGGCGTAGGAGCTTGAAGGGGCGCGGACATCCATGGAGGCACTTTGGTTCGACTCACCACGCGTGTTCCGCTGGAGTTGAGAGATGAGCTCCTGGGTCTCGTCGTCGACGGGGAATATTTCTTCGTGAAGAACGGTGGGAGTGGGAACTTGTTGGCTTAAATCGCGAAGCCAAACCCCACCTTTAAAGCAAGAAATTCAGCTCGAACCGTAGCAGCAAATGAGGAAAATCACCAGAGGATGTGTCTATTTTATATTGACTGCAAATGCGCCTGATAAGCTCACAGTCGTCGGGAAATTCTTCGTCGTTCTTACAACCAGAGTGAATATGTGTGTGCACCTACCCGGAATCCAGGTCACTTACTTCATCCAGCACAGACACCCATTCATCGTCGTGCGTCACTGCCACGCCACCAGTGGGGGACTAGAGGTAATTCCGTTGTGAATACTGAAGTTCACACTTCTAATTGATAGCTTACAGAGTTGAGAAGATACTCGTTAATAGCAGATGCAGGATGGTATGCCTGCTGTAATGATTAGCTTGAATGTGAAAACCCTGAAACATGACGAACCTTGGGACTCCCCGGGAAGTATTCGGCTGAGGCACCAATTGATTCCTCCTCGTCCGATGCTCCACCCCTCCCGGAGGCAGCGGAACTGCAAAAAAAGTTACCCGTACTAGTCGGGCGTGATTGAGAAGAAAAAAAGCCGCCAGGTTTCGAAATAATATCCGACGGCTTAGAGCCGACAATTGAAATCGCCTTTGCGGATTTCCTCAGAGGGGAGGAGCTAATTGCGACTTTGAAACCACGGAGAAACACAGTCTGATTCTCGGCTCTCTCCCCATCCGCCGGAAGTGGCCTTGGGCCCGAGTCCGCAAAGGAGTTCGCAGTTTCCCATTCCCAAACGCACGAGGTCCCAGCAGATCCGATTGGAGCGGCCTTCAATTTCAGAGAAATTTTGCAGTCTTCTGAGTGATTTTCGACAGCCACAACACTCCACGAAGATGATTTGTCGGTCCCGGTAACAAGATATAAATCCCCGTTGCCCACCATGCGATGCAGCTTTCCGTTGACGAATGCGTACCAACGCTGTGCATGTTTCAACGCATAATCCCGAAACATGTTCTTGGGCCGAAGATCTGTCCGTGAGGCCCCGTCTGGTAATAGGAGCACCGCGGTCTCCTTCGAAGAGGTGGATATCTCCACAACTGCTCCTGCGCCGAATGGGAGGAATCTGAAAAAAAGATGTGAATGTGGGATCCTACAATCGTCCGGTTAATGCTTACACGTTGCTTTCCACGCCTGCGTCTACATCTAACCGCCGCTTGCTGATTCTTGTGTTTGATACATCAGACCCAGGGCGGTGGTATTGCGCTCGGGGAGCGATATCTCCAGGCCCAAGATCCACTCGCTCAAATCCGTCAGGGACGCCAAAGCGATTTACTGCGTCGTCCGCTGCGCGACAGATGTTAAAGATAACATCGAAGGAGCCATCTGACGTTACGATCCCCACGTCCCCGATATCTGTGCCGACGCGTCGAGATTCCATAGGCAAGTCGTCAAAGGGTTGTGGGTGGAATAAAGGGAAACCATGACCCTTCGGTAGAAGGAGGCGACTGTAGAGTTGACTATCGGACATCTAGCAAGGATTACGACCGATCAGGTGCGGTTGTGGCGGTAGAGAGGGTCAAGTCATTTCAAGTTCTTCCGCTTTTTAAGAAGATTCTTGACGCCGAAAGCTGTAGAGCTATTTGTGACATGAACATTCTTGACGCCGAAAGCTGTAGAGTTATTTGTGACATGAACATTCCGTGAGACACATCAGCAACTGACAGCAAGTGCCGTAGATGTCGAGACAACCATCATCTGATTCATCACCGTGACACCGGTGGTTACGAGTCCTAAAATTTATTTTTAGACTCGTTCTTTGATTCCTCAGAACACTGTTCAAAAACATGAAATTTGCCATAACGTAGTTGACTTTTAGTTTAACATCTCACCATTTCACCATCTTAACAGCCCCGTTTGGTTGATTATTGCCACATTTTCATTCAGTTACTGGGGCAGCGGGGCTGTCCAATTCATTCATCTCCTTTTTATTTTGATGCGATTTACTGCCGTTGAATTGAATTCAGAGTTGCCGCCTTTATTGTCCCTTCCTCGGGTTTCAGACGAAGCTCGCGTCGCCACACCTGAGGGTACCGGTCTGGGTCTATAAAGGCGTGGCAGCCGGAAGGAGGGGGCTTCTGTACGGCGTCGATGGCCCGACGTAAAGGGTTGGGCTGGACTTGGGCGACAGCTAGTCTCTCGTAGACAGACGCTACAACATTTTGCTCGTACCTCGCAAGTTGTAGGCGACAGCAGAAGTGGGGCGCCGTAGGGCGGAGGGATGTGCTGGCTGCACCGTCGGTCGGAACATAGACTGAAAGCATTGCCGGAACGCACAGGGGGCACACATACCCGCACTTGTCATAAGCGCAACCAACGCGCAACCTGCGCGCGCTCGCTGCGCACTTGCTCCATCCTTGCAGGTTATTATGTAATACAGTCATGCATCCACGCACGGGTTCAATTCCCAGTCATGCCATCCTTTTCACCACAAACATGTCAATAATTGCAGTACCATGGGATACAAGAAATATGTAGCGCAATGGTTATTGACCTCGAGATGATTAACTGCCAGATCTCATTCTCATCTGGCGAGACGATGATGTCTTAAGAGTTGTGTACAAAATTATTAAATACAGGGTTTTCTTCACAATTACGCAGTTTGGGGACAGAATGGAGGGACATAACAGAGGTCATATGTTTTTGAATCATTTGCAATGATACCTCGAGGGACATATGTCGAGACCACCTTCTGCAAACACATTTTAACAGGCTATTCCTGGGCCTGCACACCACTTTTCGCAGACTCATAGAAGAGAAACCAATCACTTGGCTTGTTGATAACATGTAAAAATTCTGAGCTCAATTGTGATTCTAAAAACTGTGACTAGGAGTACTTGTAAATAATGGCTGGACAGTAATAAACTTCTAAAAATAACAGCTACTTGTCTAGTGCTGAAATCTAGCGAATACAGGCACATACCTTTCCCTGCATATGTTTATCATGAAGTGGAATCAAGAGCACAATTAACATGACTTATTATGTGTAACGGCGCCAAAATTAAAAAGATGTCTCTTCTCGGAATTGAACCCATGCACGGATGCATGACTGTATTACATAATAATCTGCAAGGATGGAGCAAGTGCGCAACCAAGTGTGCGCAGGTTGCGCGTTGGTTGCGGTGATGACAAGTGCGGGTATGTTCGCCCCCTGTGAACGCGAGTATTATTGGCAGTCAGCTCACTGTGAAAATGGGGCAAGAAGAAATGCCGAAGAAGGCAGAGCAAAGATCAAAGATGATCGGCAGACAATATGTAACGTAAATCAATGAGCGGGTGTAAATGTGATGGAGATAAGATAATATACTCAGTGAGCGACTCGAATAGGGGTAACCGGGAATGAAGCGCAGTATAATCCCGCCGCGGTAAGTACATTCATGACGATCATACTGTGAAACTGGAAAATTGCGGCCATCGCGTTCTCCCCCTTTGTCATTATAATATTGATCTTCTTTGGACCCTTTTTCAGGGTGTGGACTCTTTTGATGTCGACGTTGTTTTGGTAGGTGCGAGCGGACAATTTTTTCAGAGTGAATCCCAGGTGCGTCTGGGCTATGGCCAGTGCCGTCTGGTCCTGGGACGCTGGCACATAGATGTCCATGTCCCCAGGTTTAAAGGCCATGTCGGTGGCCATGAGCAGAGCGACCGATCCGGATACCACACCCATCGTCGTGCGGAGCATGTCCAAGATGTGCTGGGGATCGACATTGAATTGCGACAGCGTCGACCATACTTTTGCCGCGGTTTCCTCTGGGGTGCCTGAGTCGAAATTCAGAGGTGCAACGATGCTATCAGCCTTACTCACGTTTGTCCATAGAGCCTCTTCAAACTTCCGCTTGAGAGTGTCGAAAGCGAGTTGACGATCACTGGTCCAGTCCCATTGGAGTGCTTTAAGGGTGAGACGTGTGAGCGGAATAGTGATGTCGGAGTAGTGGTAGATAAACCGCCGATAGAAATTACAGAAACCAAGAAAAGACTGAACGTCTTTTACTTTCCGGGGAGTAGGCCATTCCACTACTGTGGCTATTTTCTCCGGGGACATCCAGAATCCGTCCGGAGACAGAATGTACCCGAGATATTCGCAAGTAGTCACGGAGAACTCACACTTAGGGAGTTTGCAGAATAGATTATGCTGTCGTAAGCGCCGCAGTACCTCCTTCACGTGATTTTCGTGCTGCAATGGATCGTCGGAGTAAATCAGGATGTCGTCCAGATATACGATGACGGTTACGTCGAGCAAGTCGGCGAAAATCGTGTTGAGGAATTGCTGGAAGGCAGTAGGTGCATTGGACAGTCCCTCAGGGACAACCTTGAACTTGTATGAGCCATAGCGGGTTCGGAAAGCGGTTTTCCACTCGTCTCTGGGAGCAATCCGGAGTAAATGATATGCGTGCCGGAGATCGAGCTTAGTGTAAATTCGAGCCCGTCCAGGGGCATCGAGTAAGTTGGCAATGAGGGGAAGCGGATACTTGTCTTTCTTTGTGATCCGGTTCAACCCCCGGTAGTCTACACACAACCAGAGACTGCCATCCTTCTTCTTGGCGAACAGAATTGGAGCCCCGTGACTGGAAGAAGAAGGGTAGATAAATATTCTCGTCAATGTATTTTCGGAGCGCTGTTAACTCAGCCTCGGAGAGGGAGTATACATGGACAATAGGAGGGAGTTCACTGTCGATCGTCTCGATCTTCAGATCGAACTCTCGATGAGGAGGAAGCGAGAACACTTCTGACTCCGAGAAGACGTCGGCGAACTCGTGATATGCTTCAGGCAGTCCAGTTAGGTCCGGAGCGAAACATCGTCCGGAGGTGTTGCGCGCAAGGTATACTGGACGGTATTCCTGTCTTTGAGCAACACTCGATATGCAGCTGCGGATACCAAAGACACTGGCGGAGGAGTAGAGAATGGACGAGGCGTAGTCGCCTCCGGAGTATCCATCAAAGGATCTAGAGGACTCCGGTCAGGACCGGAGTTTGCTGGTGCTATTCCAGCACTATCCATAGAAGGACCGGGAACCGGAGTAGTCAACCCGATCAGTATAGGCACTGCGGAGGGATAAACCTCTTCCGGAGTAGCCTCGTCCGTAACCGGAGCTACCGAAACAGATTCCAGCATAATTGCCGGAGATGTCAACAGGGATGGACCAGAGGGAGTAGGTCTGAATGAGATAGAGGCCTGCATCCAGTCAATCAACGGATTGAAGCGGTGGAGCCAATTGTATCCAAGAACCATTTCACAATGAAACGTGTGCTCGGGAAACAGACCAAAATGCTATATAATGCTAAAAAGACAACGAGCAGAATGCTTCACTGGCTAAGCTTAATCTGAAGAATGGCTACACCAACTAACAACTACTAACCAAATCTAACACCTTCACACCCCTTTCAAGGTCTATATTCGCTGACGAGTTGTGATTGCTTGTCCAAGATTACACGAATGTACTTCCAAGGACGAGGACCAGAGTTCGAGAGCAAGTTTGTTTGTATGAGTTGCGTGCTTTTGCACAAGTTTGGCTCGAATAAAGGTTGAACAGAGTTCTGAACGCCTTAGTCGCGGTTTGTTAGATTTTAAAGCCTCACAGCTATGTAACGTCCGATTCTCTTTGTCTGAGTCAAGTCTGTCAATATCGCGCTTATTTATAAGTGACACTTGATCGGTGTGTTGCCAAGACCTTTGGCCGTTTAGCCGCCTTAGCTGGTATTGAATACCTTGTCTAAGACCTGGTCTGGTCATGTGACGGAACATGTTGCGTCTTGGTTGTAAAGTAGAACCCCAAAGTGGCTTCTGAACCAATATTCAGCCTTGCCCAAGCGGTACCCGTCGTCAATCCCTTATTCAGTATGTGCAGTTTTCTGATAAGTGAGCCGCAAACGGGTTGCGGCTTACAGCCTTGGTATGTCTTTTGACTAACCGTGCGGGATACATGTTAGTCCTTATTTGGATCATGCGCGGGGTTAAAATACCGAAAAACGCATATTTCAGCGTGTTTCGATTCACGGCTTATCATCGTTATGCGAGAGCCGGAGCTGGAGTCGAACACTTCAACCTGGGGGCTTGGTGCGCGATCGGGGAAATGACAGATCCTCCCCCTACGATGTGTAGGCATGGCGGCATGAGCGGCGCGTCTGCCCGCCTTCCTCGAGCCCTCGCTCCTCCCGCCGGTGGGCGGTATTCTTTGACTTACAATTTCCTTTGTAGGTGCTGAAAAACGCTGAGGGAACAACGTCAAGTATATATGGGGCGCGGGATGCGACTTGTCTAGGTCTAGGTGTGTTGTTCTTTTTGGTCTTCTGAAGCTTTCCTTGTTATTATGTCCTTGGACCGCTCCCTGGCCGTCACGACATGTGGTTTATCGCTTCCAGCACACCACTCTGGGTTGCAATAAAAATCCCCTTCGGATAGTAGGTCCCTCTGATTCCCCTCCTCTCAGTATTCCAATGCTTATACAAACGGTAAGCTGCCACCGCTGCGGCTGTATGTATGTCCTCGGTCTTGCTCACATAGCATTTGCTACAAATTTCAGCTGCCGCAGGAGATTTACTCGTTGGAGGTTTTTCTCCGGTACTTCCTGTGCCACAGGTGTAATGCACCTCTTTCCTCCGTTGCAACTGTGTGGTGTGCGCTGGATGTGACTCAATTTCGACTCGCTCTGAATGCATTTTCCCGGGCCATGCCTTTTTGTTCTCTTTTTTTGCAGGCGCGTTTGGACCCTAATTGACACCTCCTTGTTATGTGCTCACATCTATTGCACACAGCTGTTTTAGTTCGGCATTTTTGCGCCCCTGGAGGAGTTCCAATCTCTTAGACCTAAGCCTTACCACTGTGAGTTCCAACATAGATTCCGGCATATTGTACTCTCCGTGTTTGTATCTCATTCAATAATAACACCCCGCACATCCTTGACTAAATTTGTCCTAGCCTTCCAACGTTACAACCTTCGGACATGGCAGCCCAACGCACCCACTCCCGCGATTAAGCTCCGACTATTTCCGGACTCCGGCGGTGAGTTATTTCTGCCTGCATTTCCATCAATCACCTCGTGGGTGATTGCGCGTTGACGACGCACCCTTTGTTCCTGACTCCCACTGCGCGAGGAGGGTCTCATTCCGCCCTCTTGCTCAACCTACTCCTCGGCCCAACTTCCGCCATTCAACGCAGTGGTCTAAACAGCAACACAGCACCTTCTAACCAACTTTGGTTACGTTGTTCTGTTCTCCGCGGTCCTCTGCGTGAAGATATGGTGTTTTTCACCTAATTTACCTGGAAACTGAGTCTCCGAATGCCTGGATGATGGGGATCACGGTGATTTTCGGAGTTCCGTGTCTCGCGATCTTTCCGATTCTGGGCTCATTACAACTGTTGGTGCGCTCCCCCGCTGTCCTATTCGCGCCCGTCCATGCTTGCGCCGATTCCGTGATGTTTCTTAACTACGCCGACGGCGTTTCACACGTTTCCATCGCGCCGCGCCTGTGGGCTCCTCTACCTGGCTGGTGTCCTGAGCTTGCACTCCGCGTGACACATCTCCCGCATTTCAACCCCGAGCCATCCATCCCTACTCTGGGGTTTACCTTTCTTGCGGCAGTGTCTCATTACCTTTGGGTGTGACTTTGCCAATGGCATATAACCCGGTCTCCATGGATGTCTCCGCGGCCGATGCTCTTCTATCTTGTCCTTCCAGCTCCCCTCGAGCGGTGGCACATTCATGCTTAGGGTGGTTGAACTCAGCCGTGAACCCCTCGACCGCTGGAACGTTCTCATGGGATGAATAATTGCTACGCACTTGGGCAATTGTGATACCTCGTTTTTAACCCCATTTACACTGGTGGTCTGGTTCAAGAGTAACTTCCGCCGCGGTCACCTAGAGCTGTAACAAATTCGTCGAAGGGCAGCACAGCCTAGGTGGAATTAGCAGGCCCACTCTTGCCTCTCAGCATCCAATGGCGGTAATATCGCAATCTGCAGTGGACTATAAAATTTTCACCGTGTTTATTTTCACGACGCCTGGACAAATGTGGTCCAGTAAGGGGTGGAATGCACCTCCAGTATGCTACAACCACGACAGGTCAAGCCATTGTCGAGTCTCCAGTACACACAGCAAGTTCACATTAGCAAATTGGTGGTCTCGTGCAGAATTGGTCCTACGCGACTTAGAAGGTGGGCTCATCGTGTCTGCATTTCCTTCAATGCGAGGTTGCCCAAAGCAAGCCTATTAACCATTGTAGTAATATCTGAAGGCCCCCGCCTTTCTTGATTTTCGCTCTGCGGATACAACTTCGAGGGGAGTTCGTCGGTCCAATTCAACACGTCAAGAAAGACATTGATAACGTTAGAGTTGGGCGGGCCTCCGTGCATCACAACCTTCGGCTTGGCATCGTTGGCGTGAGGGTATGTAGATCTCAGGCCAGTGGATTTACCACCGCCGCTGTGGGGAGTATCTTAGCTATGGCCCAGGTGAGGAGCTCTCCCTGTAGCCACATTACAATGTGCACTGGCCTAACCACAGGTGCACATTGCAACGTGCCTATAGACCTTGCAGCTATGGGGCACATTGCAATGTGCACCCACCACGGCACCTTCGGCATCAGGGAACACATGGACAATTGATGGCCTATCAATCAGCTTCCAGTTGCCATGAATTTGGTGGCTGCCGGGTTCGGCCATTGCCTTGAAATTGATGGGTGTCCATCTTAAGCTGCCATGCCGTAATTGGCCAGAAAAGTGCCGGCTCTCAGAAAATATTTTGCATTTTGCGGGCCAACGAGTACACTGATTGAAAAGTGTTATAGATAAATCTTGTAGCCTCTCACGAGCTCGACAAGATAGGTATATAGATCAGATGCTTGGTGATGACCTTCCATTTTGGGCCACTACCACTTTGCATCCCAAAAAGGAAATTTTGAACCTCAACCCTTATCTGACTCATAATTCAACAGTTTTCACTTGTATAATCGTAAATTCATCCTTACATAGGTCCTTCAAGCCCAGCTGGCACACAACAGAGCGATTACAGCTCTAGAATAGCATGTAAATTACAAAAAATCAATAGATTTTCTGTTGGCCACAATACCTCGGGAAAATGGCAGAGAAGATAGTCCATAAGCGTGGCCATTTGTGCCCTCTGAGTGCACAAACACCTTTCAGGTGAAATGACATGACTTAGTAATAAAAAAGAGCACAATTTCTCCACAGAGGAAAATTATGATCTGACCCTGTAATGCCTTCATGATGTAAGACATATGAGACCATAGCTGTCTGTACTGAAGCATGTATCCCTACTAGAAAAGGGGAGACTTATCATCCAGGACACCCCATATCCTGTGATTTGAGGTGATCTTTGTGTACATTCTTGTTCACCATATTCAGTATGCTACAGGCTCATGTATGATGCCCCAATGGTCTTTTCCCATTCACCTAAGTTGAATAAAGTGTTTTGGACCAAAATAGTGCTCGGTATCTCTTGGAAAAGTCGAAAATAGCAAATGCCATATTTTGGCTGTTTCATGAATAGGGGACTTATAGCTTAGGAGACTATGTTGAGTGCAATAAACAATGTGAGTGAGTTCATACAGTATATTCCTACCATATTATGCCTTACTTCAACTGTTTTGGTCAAATGTTGACTGAATAGTGTTGCGGAGGATATGCCTGGAAGTGCCCATATATTGACCTATAGTCCTCAACACTGTCTGGCCAAAAGTTTACCAAAACACTTCAAGTAAAGCTTAAACTTGTTCATTCATGCTGTTCAAGTCCATTCCCACTGTTTATTAACCAATAAACAGCCTCCTTGGTGCCCTGTTTGTCAAACAGGTAGAAATAGGGACAAAATGTCATTCGCATTTTCGAGGTTTACCACATTATATCGGCCATTCTTTTGACTGAAGACTCTTCATATACCTTATGGAAGTTGTTAATAGTGCTCAGGCCATTTCATAGGACACTGTGGTATCCTGGATGTGGCAAACAACTACATAAGAGAATATCACATTAAACCATTGGATGCAAGGTGTCCTGGTTGCTAATTGCACAGTTTTCTAGGCTAAACTCCTTGAGGGGCCACAACAAATTGCTTTTGGAAGATGTCACATTATGGGAAGGTACATATTAGGCTAAAATGTCATTTTTTCCCTCTGTAGGGTAGTTATGCTATTCTGCATCACTGGGCCCTGATATTTGGCTCTGAAACAGTTTTGATATCATGAAAGAACAGTTACGTACTTCCAGGAGGTCTCTCAGCTCTTAGCTACCCAAGCTATTGTGGTCAGAACATAATTTTCCAATTTTTGCAGTTTTCACCCTACTATCACACTGTAATAGACCCCATGTGGTCCCAGTTGGCCTTCGAAGACCTGAATAACCATGTATACAGTGTTAGATCATCAAAAATGGTTGAATTATGACCCAGGAACCAGTTGAGGTCGAAAATTTCCTTTTTGGGATGCAAAGAGGTAGTATCCCAAATTGGAAGGTCCTCGTCAAGCGTCTGATCTCTATACCCATCTTGTAGAGTTCAAAAAAGGCTACCTGAGTTGTTTATAACATTTTTCCCCGAGCTGTAAAATGCAAAATACTTTCCCAGAGCCGGCTCTTTTTAGCCAATTACGGCATTTCAAGCAACTAGGCATCAGTTGCAGCTAGCGATCAAATGACACAGCCGTTTGACACAAACACACATCAATCTCAAAGCAATGCCGAACTGTACAGCCATCAAAATTCACAGCAATTGGAAGCTACTTGATGAGCCATCAATTGTGCATGGATTCACAGATGCCGAAGGTGCCGTGGTGGGTGCACATTGTAATGTGCCCCGGGGCTGCAAGACCTATAGGCACGTTGCAATGTGCACCTGTGGTTAGGCCAGTGCACATTGTAATGCCACTACCGGTACTGTTGAGGTGAGTTCCAGTGATGCTCAACAACTAAAATTAATTCATTCGTTATTCTAGAGCTCCCTGGTGGACGCTGAAGGTGCTACCGAAATGTGTAAATCCAGAAATGGGTCTTGTAAGGTCTAGTGGGTGGTTTTGTGCGGGGCACTAATTTCTTCCCGAACTTTGGGGTCGAATGAGTCAGGTTTCACACAAGCCTTGGTGCATAGCGCGGGGGTGGCAAGATGGCGGTCCAGGCATCAAAAAAGCGTCCAGGCGCTAGTATAGAGGGGAATAAAGGAGGAGACCTGATCTGTGTATGCAGCAAGGTATTCAATGTCTTAATTGATCTGTGTGCAACGGGACTTGAACCGGCGAGGGCTGGCGTGGGAGTTGGGAATATAATTCAAATCCGCGGTTGCGCCGAAGGTCACAAATTAAGTGTGCGGAATGGTCGATGTAAGGGTCGGACCAGGTGCGGAATTGCACCCCGATGCTATGGTTCCGGATTGGGCCAGCGGTTGACTCGGTGAGAAAATTGGGGGGAAATTACTGGTTTGACTTGCCCCGGTGCTGGGATGGTACCGGTGGTCTAAGATGCAGTGGATTCATGGTGACCTTTCTTGACCCTTTCTATGCGTCAGAAAAATTGCATGCACTGTATGAAAAATATTGCAAGTTGGCTGATTTCCTTACAATGTTCGGCAAGAACCCTCCCGTTTGGACTGTTCGACTGGGTGGGATGGTTGAAGCTTTTGATGGAATTTTGTAAATGATCAACAGCGCCATTGTTTTCGGTTGAATTGCACACTACACACCTTATATATCTAATCCGGGCACCCTGCCTTGTATGACGATGGCATTATAAGGCCGACGGCGGTTGCAGTGCCTCATTGAGATCTACATGTCCTTTCGTCGTTTTCTTTTTCATCTACCGCTCTCACCTTGCCCTCAAAGTGAGCTTATTCTGAACTTGTAGTGTGCTCATCTTGAGCTCACCAGGTGTCAGCTCTCACCTCGACCTCATGGTTCCCTGATTTTGACCCTCATCTTGAGCTTATTCTCAGCTTGAACTCGCAGTCAACTTCACACTACTCTCATCCTGTCCTAGTTCTCACCTTGAACTCGCAGCCAAACTCGTACTATTCTCACCTTGACCTCGCAGCCGACTTCATCCTAGTCTCATCCTGTCCTAGTTCTCATCTTGAACTCGCAGCCGAATCCATCCTACTCTCATCCTATCCTAGTTCTCACCTTGATCTCACAGCCGAACTCGTACTATTCTCATCTTGAACTTGCAGCCGACTTCATCCTACTCTCATCCTGTCCCAGTTCTCATCTTGAACTCACAGCTGAATCCATCCTACTCTCATCCTATCCTAGTTCTCACCTTGATCTCACAGCCGAACTCGTACTATTCTCATCTTGAACTCGCAGCCGACTTCATCCTACTCTCATCCTGTCCCAGTTCTCATCTTGAACTCACAGCCGAATCCATCCTACTCTCATCCTGTCCCAGTTCTCATCTTGAACTCGCAGCCGAATCCATCCTACTCTCATCCTGTCCTAGTTCTCACCTTGAACTCGCAGCTGAATTCGTACTACTCCTTGGTTAGCACTGTAACTTTTCTGTCCTATGTATCTGATCCTCTCACTCAAGCTTGAGTGAGATGGGATCAAACGATGGGTGATGCCTACTATAACTGCTTTTTCCAACTAAAGAGGTGAAAAACCCACTTTGATGGGCAATTCCCTCTCACTCTGAAAACAGCTCTCACTCTAGAATATGGACCTGAGGCCCAAATGGCCATCAATTGCCCATTATGTCATGACTTGGGGGGATTTCTGAGTTATAAGGCTGTGATCCTCTCACTCTAGACTAAAGGGCTTTCACTCTGAAATATAGTAGCCATCATTCTCTCACTCTGAACTATAAGAGCTGTCATCCTCTCACTCTGAAATAAAGGAGATCCTCTCACTCTGGATTAAAGGAGCCATCAGCCGCTCACTCTGAAATAAAGGAGCCATCAATCTCTCACTCTGAAATGAAGGAGCCATCAATCTCTCACTCTGAAATAAAGGAGCCATTATCCTCTCACTCTGAATTCTGGAGTGCACCTTTAATTCAAGGGCCACATTAAAGGTGAAACTAGTCCATTCTGCTTGATTTGTCTGCATGAAACCAAAAATACCTTGGAGCAGGGTTGATCCACTCAATCCCAAAGAAGTCAGACCTTAAGCAAGCCCAAAATGCGGAGATTGGTTCATTAATCTCACCCTTTGATGCACTTTTAAATAGGGCAAAATGTGAAAATTGGTTCATTGATTCAAGGCATTTGGATTACAGGTTCTCACTCTGAATTATAAGAGCTGTGATCCTCTCACTCTGGACTATAGGGCTCTCACTCTGAATTAAAAGAGGGATCATTCTTTTCATCTGAATTAAAGGAGCCATCATTTTCTCACTCTGAATTAAAGGAGCCATCATCCTCTCACTCTGAATCTGGGGTGCATCTTTAACTCAAGGGCCACATTAAAGGTGAAACTAGTCCATTCTGCTTGATTCGCTGCATAAAACCAGAAATACTTTGGAGCAAGGTTGATCCACTCAATACCAAAGAGGTCAGACCTTAAGCAAGGCAATAAGCTTTAAATATTGTTTAAAAAAATCCTTGGCCTTGCGCGCAATGATGAAATATTTTCGCGTTCAACTCGACTGCAACCGATGGACTGCTATCCAACTCTGCGGTGTACTTTGGACCAGTGGAATTCCCTTACAGCGCACGGCTTATCCGACTGGCGATATGGGTTGTAGGCCTAAAAGACAAAACAAACATTGTCCATTTTTTTTGCCGTCTTCGCAATCAAAAATAAGGACTTTTTCGGAGCATAGAAGGGCGCAAACATTCGCTCTGTTCTGGAACTTTTGGGGCATTGGACCGAGATCATGTTCCTTGTCATAACATATTATTTTTGGCTCAACTGTTTCGGCCGCAAACATCCCTTGTGTTTCTTTGTCCAAAGCAAAAGTAAAAACTTAGCACTTTTCTGGCGTTTTCTATCCACAAACATTAGGGTGTTTCGAAGTTAAGACTTGTGCCCCAACCTGTGCCTCAACTTTGACCCCAACTTGATCTCAACTTGAGTCAAATTGAGGCAGAAGTTGGAGCTCTAATATGGCACATATACTGTAAAATAAATAAAAACTGACACAAGTTGCGTGAAAAGGCATGAAAACACACAGCTTTCAGGCAAAAGTCACAGATAAAGACACAACTCCAGTCATTAGCCACATATTTCCTCACTACCTCGACTTTCCTCCAGTAAATGGCACAACCTTGGAATTCCGCTCCTAAAAACAACACATGTTCACAGCTACAAAAAAAGCACAACCTGTCAGGGCAGCAAGAAAAAATGCACAACCTGACAACCCGGAAACCTTGAAGTGAAAAAAATGCACACTTCAAGATCCTTCCGGTCAGCCCTTGGAATTTACTGAAGTCAAACGAACCTTGAACTTGAATGGCGGCCGGCTCAGCAGAGAGTTCCCACGTTCTGGATGTTCTATGAAGTCCAATACCCTTTGCAAATGTCAACCTTGTGAGCGTGATTGCGTGGTCGGGCGGACATCAGACTTCAGTACTTTGGTGACTGCCACCTCAGCCGTACGGCCCGTATAGAATACTTCCGCGCCAAGCAAGACCAATAGGATGGGAAACGAATGAAAGACATATCGGGAATGGAGCCACTGAGTGAATATATATTTTCAAACATTTCAACCATTTCCGACATTGTCAATCAGGAGCACGTTTGTGGGAAAGGAACAGGAGATGTCAAACATGAGGAGGAAGGAGGAGAGAGGATATGTGTCCCCCAGACAAGACTTACTGTTGGATTCCACAATTTTGAGTCACTGATCACAGACTTGAAACTCCGCTGATTTGCAGTCAATTCCTCTTGGTCCATGCTCAGTTGTACTTTTTAGTTGGCTGGCAAACTAGCACACTTGCCAGGTTATGTTCATCTTTACACTGCTTGTCCAAAGCTATCTCGTTCCGGCCAGCGCAAACATTGTGAACAACATGTGTCGTTTTTTCACGGCCTTCTCAAGGTGTGTGTTTTTTAGATTTCAACATGAATTATTTTACAGTATATAGCCCATACTCTAACCGTGAAACACCTAAGCTGCTTTTCTGCCGCAACTTTCGAAAGTCGGGCTCCGCTTATCACGAAGATTTGACGTGATCTGAGATTAGCCGAAGTTGAGGCAGAAGTTGGGGGCGGAAGTTGGGGCAGAAGTTGGATGTCAAGTCGTGCTCTCATGCACGACTTGACATCTAACTACCTCAACTTTTACCTCAACTCCTGCTTCGATTTTGGGACAAATGCATACAACAACCCCTGGATCCAATTGAAGTGGCACATTGAAATTATATGTATGCTAAACGGCTGATTCAAGCTAATCTTAGGTCAAATTCTTCCGCAGTGAGACGTGCGGCATATATAACGATGTGTCGGGGCTCTAAATCGGACTCCAAGTTTGTTGAAGATTTTGCCTAGGAGTTTCATAATTACAATTTGTGTGCCTCAACTTTGACCCCAACTCCGCCTCAACTTGAGCCAAATTGAGGCAGAAGTTGAGGCTTTAACTTTGAAACACCTGAGTAGATTTTCTAAGAGTTGAGGCAGAGTCGAGGCGTCGCCTATCACGTAAATCCGTCCGAGGCCCCGGATTAGCCGAAGTTGAGGATCAAGTTGGGGCAGAGTTGGGGTCAAAGTTGGGGCAGCGAGTCGTGTCCTTGTGCACGATTTCAGCCCCAACTCCAATTTTGTACCCCAACTTCTGCCCCAACTTTTGGATGAGTTGGGGCCGAAGTTGCGGCGCGAGTTGGGGTCAAAAAGCTATATATGAAACACCCTATTGATCATTTTAGCCACCCTAAACTTCGCCCAAAAGTTTACTTTTTATATTCGTTTTTAGGTGGCCGGCAAAAATGTCCCGAGACAGAAGACATGTTTGGACCACATGTTCCATGCCCAAAAATCCGTGGACCCCAGGAGTGATAATCACAAAACAAAACTTACAAATGTGGCGGGTGTACTGTACTATTACGACCAAAGGTTCAGGTGACGGGTGACGGGGGCCCGTGAACTGAACCAATTTGGCATGGGTGACGGTGACATTTCGATTTGTGGCCTGAAATAGAGGTGAAAACTGTCAAAAGTCTTCGGCCGGCACCTGCCGGAGCCTGCCGACCGTCCATTTATGGAAATTTCTGGTGATTGCCGCTCAATGAACCTTGATCCCAGTGAACCTTTGAGGTGACGGGTGACATGGCGCGAACCTTTGGTCGTAATAGTACAGTATGAACTCAGAACGATGTGCGCTTGAAAAACCACAACCTCAGACCGGGGGAAGATTGCACCCGACACTCGGTTTTGCTCGGATTCGTGGTTGGCGTTCAAGTGAGCTATGTCTTTAAGGAAGTCCTCGAAAGTGCTGGCTGGCTTCGGTCACCGGTGGCCCAGTAGGTTAGAGATAACATGTAGTTTCACATGGATAAGTCCGTCGCAACTCACTGGTGGCCATGATGGGCCGATGGTTATAAACTTATAATTACTCCATGCTATAATACTGGGCAGCCGCACAGGAAGTTTGAACCATTACCACATAAAATTCAACCATTCATTTGCCCAATCTGTTCAATTTCAAGTGGACGGTGGTTCAATTATGTAAGTACTAGTAGACTTCCGTGGAGCCAACGTGTTTCTGTCAACTGAGCCCAAGTAAATATTTTAATTGTCAACTAAGACTGCGGACACCTCTTTGTAAGGATCGTAACGGCATACCATCCATGTCATCGTAAAATTATTTGCTTCCGCGGGCGATCGAAATCGGAGGTCGAGGTACTGTGAGTCTCGTCTGTCAATCCCAAGTGGAGCAACCAGAACATCCCTGCGAAGCAGCTTGAGAAGGCCTGCAAAAATGTTCTGAAACAGTTCCTCGAGATCAGAGGCCGCGTCCAGACGGAGCGGCCCGAACCGCACTATTGCGTACTCCTCGGCGAAGTGGACACGTTCCTGTTTCCCATCCACCACAAGCTGGGGATGTACTTCTTCAGGCAGGGCCGAGGGCGTACTGCCAGAAGATCGTGGCTGTATGGGTAAGGCAGTTATGGACCCTCCGGCGGCAAGATCACTGGAGGACCAATTTTGCTGCTTCATCTCGAAGAGGATGTGCGCTATAACTTTCACGGCGGGTCGTTCGGCACCGTCGAGTTTAAAGCACCATTTAACCAACTCCCATAGTCGCTCAGGCATGGGAATACCTGCTTTGTCGCAAGGTTTCGTTTTGTATGGAACCGCGTTTCCATCGGCGCGGGAGAGTGCAACGATTATGCCTCCGTCGGACATGTCCACGAATGGGATCTGGCCTTCGGTCCAAATCTAAGTAGCGCAAAAGTCATAATGGAACGTAAACAACGCAGCTGAACGAACCTCACAACAGACACAGCCAAATGCCCACACATCGGAAGCAGGTGTTTGCCTGAAGCGACGTCCGGGGTGGTATACATCTGGAAGAAGCAGTTCTGGAGCCATCCAGCGCGTGGAGCCCTTGCGAGTTGAGCTTTGGATGGACTCCAATTCGACGAAGGCGGCCAATCCGAAATCCACGAGACGAGCTCGCTCTTTGTCGATGAGTATGTTTCGCTGAATACATTGAATGAGGATGCAGTTTACCGTAGACAATACACTCACACCGCACAGGTCTCCATGCACAATGTTCTCTGTGTGGAGATACATTAATCCTTGGATGATATCGTCGAGCTGTTCCAAGAGTTCAGCGATTATAAGAAAGCGAATGGTCAACACACCAGCGTGATGGCATATCGAGCTACTGGTGAGTTCTCCGCCATATAGTTGAGTGCATTTCCCTGGGACATCCACAACGAGACCATGGCCATTGTCGGAGCTGGGAACGTGGTCGCATCCACACCGAGGAATGGCACAATATTGGGGTGTTTCAAGTAGCGCCATACAAGTGTCTCCTTGGCAAATTTCTGGAGAAGAAGGCGCCGGCCGTCATCAGACTGGTCTTGGAATATTTTGAGGACTTTAAGAGCGGCCTCGACTTCTTCCCCATCGGTGTTGATGTATTTCCCATGATAAATATCAGCGAAGCCGCCATATTTCACCGGACGGTCGCTTAGCAGTTCGACGCCATGGACCGCAAGTTCCTCGGGAAATAACTTCAGGAAGTCGGTTAAGATATTCAGCAGTCGGTGTGCACGGCGTCTGAACAGCCTTTCGTCCTCTATCTTCGTGTTCTCTAGCAGGCCACGGTCGAGGATCTGACAACGGTCAGGATGCAAATTCAAGAGTTTGGCTGAAAGAGCGCACATGATGAGTCAAGTTGAGGACTGAAAAGACTTCTTCTTCTGGAACAGTTGATATTTCTTGCTTGTACGACTTGTCTTGAACCAGTCGGTGAAGCATTACAGCAATCTCGACGTCATCTTCAGTAATAGCAATAGCGATGCGAGATTGGGTAATCGGTTGCAGATCCGACAGGAACTGCGTGAACGAACATGTAGAGGAATAAATAAGCGAGCCGAGAACAAAGTACCTTGAGAAGTGGTTTACGATATTCGGCCACTTCGTGCAGCAAATGGAAGATGGTCGTAATTGACAGGGAGGAATGCTCTGGGCTCGGTATTTCGGATACAGAAGAATCTGCTCGGTCAAATAGCTTTGCACACAGCCTACAACCTGTCAGAAGAGCTGCAATATATACACAGCGAATCGCTCACCTCGCGGAATCTTCGTCGGGGAATCTGTATATGCCGTCCAGTACAAGGCGAAACAGATTCTGAAAAAAGACATCAACGCCCCAAGCTGTTACAATGCTCGAGGAAAATAGAATACCTGATTGAATCGGGGCAAGGTTTGGGAATATCCGGAGTAAATAATGCCCGTTTCGGAGACACCAAGGGTATAGATGTGATCCAGGATGTCCCATCTGTCTCTAGAAACCTCGCGGAAGAGCTCTGGTGTGCTTATTGCGACGATGTCAAGGGATGTATTGTGGCAACATTCAATAATGTTGTACAGCTCCCGCGCTTGGGCGGAGTTGTGGATACCGTGTATTACGACTCTGACTCGGGGATTTTCTGGACGTTGCTGGCTCTCGGGGTCCGAATCGAAATTTGTGTGATTTTGGTTCCATATTTTTTCCAACTGGTCGCAAAGCAGCCCTTTGAGACGATCCTACAACGTGACGTGAGTGTATATCGGTCATAGGAAGGAGTAGCCTCACTCGACCGACATCGGTCCAATAATAGGACATTATGGGAGTCTCATCAACCTTTGCTATTATCTGGTGGTTGAATTCCGGCCACTTCGTACACAGTTCATGTAAGAGGGGCCAGAACACGTTCCATGAGTTGCTCATATCGACGGAGATCGTTAACGTAGGCTCTGCAGCAGTTGGTGGGACCTGAAAGGCGCTCATGCCGCCTGCGATACCATCGCTCCGGCGGAGATGTGCAGTAATCCACAGTGCTTTTCGCGTGCTTGAGTCTCCAATAAGGCATGACCAGTGAAGAACACCTTCCTCCACCTGTGTCGGAAGGCGACGGACGAGGGGTACTTGAGTCAAGTGCGGGCGGCGCCACCGGAAGCTTGTGCGCAGTCGCGACCAAAAATTGAATACTTTCTCCGTGAAAGTGGGTTTGGTAATTGAATTACGCAATAATTTGGCCTCCAGCCATGTAGTGACTGGTGAAATCAGAGGTTTCGTCAAATGCACCATAAGGAACCACGTACAGGTTCTCTCGGCTCGATAAGTGACCAAAATGAGCGCACAACACCACTCCAATGCGCAGAGCAGGTCGTGGGTCACAAGGCCGACCTAAATCCACAGTTAACGACCAGGTAAACATAGAAGGACAGGACGTACGATTGATAGCACACGCACAGGTCGGCTGAGCTCGCTCCAAGCAGCCGCCCAGATCGAAATGCTGGGAGAAAAGTCAGAGAGAGTGTTCGGTGTAGATGGACGAGACGTACTGGGAAATCGTAGCTACGAGACCCAACGACTGCGGGACGAAAGGTATCAGTCGAATATAATCAGCTGGAGTAATTGACTGGCAGAGTTGACGGCAAGAATACCGACATGCCACCCCGGGTGGAACGATTGGCTGATAAATACAAGCACTACACCAACACATTGAAGGCCCCGAGCCCCGGCGAGTATCACTGTGCTGATGTATAAAGACGAATCTCAAGAAAGTCTGAAATGTTTGATGCTCACAAAGGAGTCCAAACAACAAAGGCTCGCTACTACACTGGATACCGGCGTAGACCTCGATACCAGTAAATATGAAGGGTGCAATGTCCGATGCGTGACTGTAGAATTTGGGCCATGCCCAGTGGTGGAGCATAGATGCGCGCGGGGATGGTAGCTGCGGGGAAGGAAGATAGGAAGGAAGATACGTCGTAGTCTAAGTAGTCGCGAGTTTAGCGCGCGTCAATCTGCCACTTGGTCGGCGGAGCAGATGCTGTTAGTGCTGTTTACGGGCGCCTAGTCCGAAGGCCGGCCACTGCTTGCCCAAATCCATGGTCACGAATCCATCAGACGACCAGCACTTCTGCCAATGTTCGCCTTCCTACGAACGCTCACATCCTCAGAAGACTTGCACCTGCCAAACACAGTGCTTCCAATCCGCACCTGAGCTCTTTAAATTGGAGCATCCCGCGGTCATTAGAACCATTCAAGATATGAATAAAGCCCACTTTCATTGAACGCTAGGTACACGATGCGGCGGGAAGCTGTAGAGTAACAGCCATCGCTGCGAACCGCATGAGCAAACAGACCCACGCCGTCAACTCGCCGCGCGTCAAAGAGCCCCGTGGACCTGCAGCGTGGAACGAAGAAGCTCGACACCAGACGCGCAGGCGCAGCGCTCGGAAATAAAGCGCGCCGATTGCCCGCGGCCGCGCGCAGACGCGCTGAAGCCGAACACAGCGCAGCAGCGGAGGAAGACGCGCGGCGCTTGCGCGCCAGGAGCGACAAGCGCAGATACACGAGGACAAGGAAACGTGAAAAAGCTAAAAGCAGAAAGGACCCACGGCACGTCGTATGGCTGTGGCACATCGTACGTTAAGCCGCCGGGTCGGCACAGGTTGCCGACGTCGGACGGCGTGTGACGACCTGTGCCGATCATGGGAAACCCAGTCTGCCGACGCCAGATCGGCACACGTCGTCTCACGTCGTCAGATGTCCTAACCTGTGCCCCTCGCTAATCATCAGCGGTACGGATAGCGGCTGGGAAACAACTTCTTGAACACAGAACTTCATCTCACATCGGAGGAACGTGGATGGGAGTGGAAGCCGTTGGCTCGCTGCCGAGGGTGAACCTCTGCCACAGCCGAGACCTAAGGCTCCGGAGCGGAGAATGCCCGTGATAGGCTAGTTGTAAGAGCCAGTTAAACGACCCCCAAAAGCCAGCTCTATCACAGCATTCGCCACTAAGTTAGTGATAGATATGAGAAATGGAAAACAATAGTATGAAGGGATGGTGGGTGGGTCAAAAAATTCCCAACGAACGCGCATGAAGCGGCCGACGCGCTCACTGCGATCTTGAGGTCGTCGTCGTCGAGAGCAAGAAAATATCGCATCACTTGCCGGCATCACCGCGGCAAATGCACCGCAATATTTCGCTTGTTGGAATAGCGAGGCTCCACTCTGGCTTTGTAGTGCTGTTCGTTCCTCACGGCACTTGAGCTTGAGTAACCAGCTTAACGCAGTGATATGACGAGGCCAGACGCGATGAGGTCCGCCGCGGCTCGAGACGCCGCTCATCCAGCCGCGCGGGAAGTCGCAGCGCACCATCCCTGCGCGACACAGCGCCTACACCCACGCGGCGCAGCGCCCACAACAAGGGGAGGGCGCTTCGACTATACGAAGCTACGCCGCCCTCCAACTCGAGGCGCGTGCGCTACACGACGAGGGCGACAGCGCACCGTTGGAGGTCATCCTCAGCCCTGCGTAGTCGAGACGCCGGTGAGGCAGAACGAGCCGCGGCGAATGAAACCTGGGCGGCCGCGCCAGCACCAAGCTGACTTCTGCGCAGTCCGCATGCGACTCGACGGCACGCGCAGGTGTCACGGGAGCGGGAGACAGGGGAGCAGGAGGAGGCGACTCGACGCGCACGCACACGGCATGCGCTGCGTTCCCAGGCAGTGCGCGTTGGTTGCCGTTTGCGCTCGACTCGACAGTGCGCACCGGGGACTTTGTGGTAGGGAGGGAATGAGGGCGGCAAACGGGGAACGGAGGGTGAGGGCCGAAGCGAGGGACATGGGGAGGAGCGCAGCGCGCAGGGTTCGCATGCGGCACATGCATCCCACGGACCATGCGATTCGGCAGCCGATTCGGCAGCGCGGGTGTGCGCCGTTGACGCGAGGGAGGGGACACGAAAGGGTGGGGAACGAGGGCGGGAGACCACGCGAGAGGGAAGGAAGAAGATGTGGCGGGGGCGGGGATAAAAAACAGAGCAAGGTACGTACTTTAACTTTCTTTTCCACCAGTAATCCCGCGCCGATTGACGTTGAGCGTAGCGTACATTGAGTGCTGCGCGTACGGCGGGCAGTAGGGCGTGAGTCGGGAAAGGGAAAGTGGTGGGTGCGCGAGACGCACCCTGTGTACGCAGTTCTCGCGCTCGCTCGCTCTTGTTCCTCCTCGCTGTGCCACCGTGGGAATCCGGTCGAGTGCGTCGTTCTGCGCAGTATACTGCACACGCAGACGTCCGAGCACGAGAGGAAGACCGTGTCTCCGGTGCCAGGAAAAAGAAGCAGCCGCACCGGGCACTACCACCGGCCGCGGCACTGACTGGTGCGGTCGACAGTCCACCTCCAAATACACCTTGCACCTACGTCTGCAGCGCCGAGCTCCAACATCTTAATCCTGGCGCGCGCGTATGAGTGATATCGGACGCGGATGCGGACGCACGGCGTTCATCTATACCGTCTGTAAACCCCGCCGCTAGAGCTCTCCGTATCGATTTTCGCCCCGTCAACGCGATGGAAAGCGGAAGAGGAATAGATAGGGAAGGACTCACCTTTCGACCTTTTTACCCATGGTTTCGACTATTACTGTTCACGGAAATCAACATCCTTATCATCCTCATCGTCCGCGTAGAGAGAATCTAGAGAAGGTTAGCCGAAAAGCAATATGAAAAGCGAAGCAGTGGGAGAAAAGAGTGCTGCGAGTGGGTACGAAAAGCGCAGTTCGTGTTGGGAAGCGAAGGGAGGAATTACGCTGTCGTGCCGGCAAGGTATAAAATACGGTCGGAGAATGAGGATGGAATGGAATGTAAAACGGACCTCGCGAGTCTGAGTTTACACATCAAGCAGCCGGCGTCGGGAACGATGTGAGGTAGTTCCGTGGCGCCCTCCAGGACAGGGATGTATATGCTGAGATCGGGGTGAAGGGCGCATTTGTACGCGGGCGTCAGTCACGGGTCCAAGAAGGCAGAGGGGACCGGCGCGACGCGGCAAGTACAACTGCAGAAGGGAAAGACGGGTACATATCCATTGTGTCACCACATCCGCAAGAGCCCGCCTGAAAAGAGGGAACTGCGTACCCTGACAGCCCACTCTTCGACCGATCTTATTGCGCAGGCTCGTCGTCTGGCGTACCAGCGGTATGAGGGAAAGCGTGTGCGGGCGTGCGTCGTGGGTACGAGCGGAGGTATCTGGAAGGAAATGGAGGCTTCGTCAGAAACGTTTGACGACCAGGAATAGCAGGGACGGCAAAGGGTGCGAGTGGCGAGTACCGCCAGAACACGAAGTAGGATGATGCGTATGGCGGGCACGGCGTCCATCAAGCGCAAATATGCCCCAGTATTGTACGGGCCGACCGAGAAGAGGACGCTGGAGGAGTTAATGACGCACCGTCGTTCTCTGCAGACGAGTCGGAGGAAGAGAGAGAGAGCAGTGCGTGGCGGTGCCCGCATCACACGGCCCGTTTTGCTGCCTTCTCACCACCACATCGTCCGCCTCACACCGATTCCTCCACCAAGACCACGCGGAGGAACCCGCCGCCTCAGCACTCGGCGCTCAGCGCTCAGCATCCACGTCCGCCCAAGATATCGCCTCCGCATGCCTCGCCGACACGTCAACTGCTGGAATGTGCGCCGCCATCCGGTCGTCACGAATATCTGTACCAGTATATTTTCTCAACGCGTTTCACTCTGCAGACGTGGCGAAGACTCTATAGACCTCTGTCTATTTCTGTGTTCGGCCCCTGGCATCTTCACACTCGACCCTCCTCTCGAAATACTGGCTATTAGCGCCGCCAAAATAAACACCTATCTGACGTTCTCGCCTGCGCGCGCGTGGTCGTCCTGGCAAACCTAGTGTACGCCGGATCGAGCCTCTGTAACCATGTCCCCCCGACCCCCTCGAGCACCGTGCTGGCAATTCGGCGTGTTTATTCATTCGGCGTGTTCATTCTCGTTTACTCCTGGGGCGGAGGAGGCTTATCACTGAATCAATAGATGCAGTTTCCGGTTGATTATTGAAAAGGAGCCGTTGAGGTACCGGAGTTTTACTGGGGGCACTGAGTACGGAATAAAGCCATTTGATTCCACAAATTTTCTAGATATAAAACAATGAGAGGAACCAGAGTCAATAAGCGCACATATCAGGGAGTTGAATCCCGCAGCAATTCGCGATACACTGGACGGTGGAATGGATGAACATTCCTCCGTGCCAGACAGAGAGGATTTAGATAATATGAGGGATGGGGCGAGGTCAGCGTAAAGGGCATTAGAGGAAAGAGCGGACACGTTGAGACGTACCTCAGGGAGATCCCCGGAGTCAACGCAACCCGGATGGGGATCGGAGGTATAATCCGGATTGCTGATCAATTTTTTGACGACTCCGGAGTGGACGCATCTCCCTGCAGGGGCATTCCAGCCTGAGCGGAGCGACCGCTGGCTTTCTCCGGCCGTTTCTTGCAATCCTCGGCCGAATGACCTTGGCCTCCGCAGTACATGCAGAGGTTATTCTTGCAACGATGTTCACGTTTTTACCATCAGCGCCCAGCTTGTCTGCATAGGGCTTCGAGGGGCCAGCCGGTTTGTTGGCTTGGCCACTCTTGCCTCTGACTGCGGGACGATTACCGGAGTTGGAGTAGGGAGGAGGTGCGGAAGAGTTCCCAGGCAGTTTAGTGTTATTTCCGCCCTTTTGTTTCTCCTTCTGTTTGCTGGAAACTTTCCCGTGCGGTCTCCGGTGTTGTCCGGAGGACCGGAACGGTTACCGGAGCGACCAGCAGCTGCCTGATCAAGTTCCCATTCACGCTGCTCCTCAGCCTCTCGTCAATGATACCAGGCATCAATGTTCCGGGCCACCATCTTTACCCCCAAGAGGGTGTTGTTGTGGGTGTGCCGGACCATGTTGTCCTTGATGCGACGGGGAAGGCCTTCATAGAACTGATGCCGGAGAGCAGCGTCACCCCAGTCCGTGAGACTGGCCAGGGTGTCAAAGGCGAGAACGTAAGTTGCGATCTGATCCCCATTTTTCATGCAACAAAGACGGATGCGCTCCTCCGCATCACCAACTGGATCATGGGGTCCGAAGTTGATGGAAAGTTCCTCAATGAAGCGAACAAAATTGTTATCCCACGCTGGAACTTTGATATTGTATAGGTTCGGCGTGAACCACTGCTGAGCGATGCCACGGAGATAAGATATAATGAAATAAATCTTATCGTTGTCGGTGGGGAAATCTTGGGTACGCTCGGCAAAGTGAAGATAACATTGGGAGAGGAAGGAGGGCAATTTGTCCGGCTCGGAACCATCGAAGGTGTCAGGGTTCCTGAGATTAGATTTGGTGGAGCGAGGAGCTCCGGCATTCCGGGCCCAGGTTGACATAGCCTGGGAAAATTGCCGGAGAGTATCCCTCATGAGCTGATTATCTCCATCAGGAGTGCGGGAACAATGACGGGGCGATAAGGAGTAATATGAAAACCATGTGGAGATTCCTAACGGGATCACCTCATGTTGTTGAAGAACAAGGAAGTGTGAGAATGGAAGATGTGAAACATGTGGAAGGAAATAGAGTCCTTATGGTACGCCCAGGATATGCCAGGAACCATTCAGATAGGCCACGTTGTATTGATAACGGTTCTCCGGGGATTCCGGACACTCCGGATTCCCAGAGTTACCGGAATCGCTTGAGAGGTTAGCGACCATTCCGGAATGATATCCCAAAGGTGAATTGCACAGATATAACAGAGCCAAATGCCGTTGGCGAAATAACAAATGTCTCCGGAGTTTGCCTCGCGCAAGAATATATCACAGTATCTGGAGTAGGTGCAGCTACTCGTTTTTCTTCCCCTGCTACTGTCAGGAAATGAATTCTTCCCCGGCGTGCCCCGGCCTACGGCCCGTGATAGATATCAATATTAGTGTCAGCTGAACAATAGTATGTACATATAAACCGTACTCATCTGTATCCTGCCCTCAGTCTTTGATCCCACTTTGCGGACGACTGAGGGTGAGTCTCCTTATTTACCTTTGTAGTGATCTATACTTATTCTGTAGTTACTGCGCCTTCCGCGCATTTACAGATCTTGACAGGTTATGGGCCTAGGAGCGCTAGCGCTTTGAAGACATACCTCGAAGACTCACTGCTCGCTCATCAGAGCTAGAAGCACCGCAAGCACCGCCTCGCATCTATCTTCCCACGACCGGCCGTTTTCCCTCGGGATTCCCACAGATGTCAAATTTGACAACCAATCCACTTTCGGGCGCCGAAGATGTCAGCACAGAGCCTTAACTAGCAGGGTTACTGCGACGTAGGCGACTGGCGATACAGAAAGAGATAGGTTTGAGACAATCCGATTAAGCTCTGGAGAATAGACTAGAATAGTGTAAAGAATACAGAGCTGCAAGTAGGGGTTTTATAGTAAAATACCTAGTAACTGGTAGCGAAGTAATTAGAATATATATGAAATATGTCAGGGGCGTTGCCAGTGACGGTCGACATCGCAGCGTGCACCAGGCAGAAAGGGGTGATCGTTGAGAAAGCAATCGGAGGAAAGTTGAAATAAAAGGATCAATGCGGCACCTGATGGGATCCCTGATCCGGGGTCGGCATTGATCTCGGCATTCGGGTTATTCTGATCGTAGTTGAATAACCCGGTGTGAAGTTGAATAATCCGGGGCGGGTGTTAGGCGAATAACCCGGGGGGTTTAGGATGGAAATAGGGAAAAAGTGGAAATCATGACATTACCCCCCCCTTAAGGATGCTTCGTCTCTGAAGCATGGCGGTTTAAGCCCTAGGAGGGTTGTAAATTTTCCAGCCGCCTCTCCCGTTCAGAATTTCCCTTGGTGCTCCCGGGTTCTTCTTGTAGAAGTCGTTGAGTGCCTCTTCCGCTCCTGTAAGATGCCGTCGGGGTTCCCAGGTATATTCCTCCTTCGGATACCCCTCCCAGCGTATATAATACCGCAAGGAGTTTTTTGCCTTCTTGATTCGCAGGACTTCCCCCACCTCGTACACGTCTACTCCGTCCCGTACGTCTGGGGGTGGGGGTGGTACCGTTTTCTGATGCTCGGCCACTGGGGGTTTCCACGGACGCAGGAATACTGTGTTAAACACAGGGTGGACTTTCCATGTGTCTGGAAGTTTCAACTTGTAGGACAACGCGCCGACCTTTCGAACTACTTTGAAGGGTCCATGGCGTTTTGTCGTCCAGTTTTTTCATCGGCCTATGAGTTACGAGGTTTTTGCCTGACAGGTAAACCTCGTCTCCCGGGTTATATCCGGGATCTTCCCCCCGCTTCCGGTCGTAGAAGTGTTTCATTGTTTCTTGGGCCGCCCTCATTGAGGCGGCCACTTCCTCTCACACTAAGTGCATCCGCTTCGCGAAGTCGTCCACCACTTCCGTGGGCACCTCGAGCCTAGGCTCGGTCCCTTTCCACGGGTGAAAACCGAGCATGGCGAAGAACGGGCTAACGCCCGTCGTTGTGTGAACCTTGTCGTTGTAGCTGAATTCCGCCAGCGATAGCCAGTCCGCCCAGTCGTCTTGCAAGAAGTTTGTGAACACCCTAAGGTATTGTTCGACTTCCTGATTGACGCGTTCCGTCTGTCCATCTGTCTGCGGGTGATAAGCCGTCGAGGCGTTCGATTTAATGCCTAGAAGTTTCAGGAGGTCCCGCATAAAGTGGCCGACAAATATCTGGCCCCGGTCGCTGATAATGATTTCCGGCAATCCGTAGTCTTTCCATACGTGGTCGCGGTACAGCCGTGCAATGCCTTCCCCGCTGATGTGTTCTGTGCAGGGCAGAACCCGGATTGCCTTCGTGAGGCGGTCTACAATCACCGCAATCGAGTCGAAGCCGTTGCTCTCCGGTAATTTGACGATGAGGTCGATGGAGATGTTTTGCTAGGGTTTCTCGGGTACCGCGTTCGGGTGTAACACTCCCCTTGGTTTTACTGGGAAAACCTTCCTTCGTTGGCAAGTCGGACATGCCGCCACATATTTTTTCGTGTCTCGGAGCACGGTGGGCCAATAGTAGTTGCGGGTAATGAGTTCCGTCGTTCGGTACTGCCCGGGGTGTCCTGCCAGGAAGTCATCGTGGTGCGCTCGAAGAATCCGGTGACGGAGCGTTTCATTTTCCGGCACGTAGACCAGCCCGTCTTTGGTGAGAAACCCGTCCGGATTTTCGGCCCAACCACTGCCCGACTTTTTTAGTCCTTCCTTCGCCGCGTCCTCCCATTTGTCTTTCAAAGTTTTTATGTCGGCCATAAATCTGTCCCCGGGTGTGTCGTCGAGCACCGCGGGCATGGCCCGCAAGAACTCCGCCCCACTGACCGGAGATTCCGCGTTATCGGAAAATAGTTTGTTCGGTAACAACACGATATTGGAATTATCCAACTCGCCGCGTTCATGTCCCCCGTGACGGGACAGTGCGTCGGTCTTCGTGTGTTGTTTCCCTGGTTTATGAACCAGGGTAAAGTTGTATTCGCTGAGTTCCAACGACCAGCGCGCCTGTCGACGGTTAAGCTTCTTGGTCGTGGTGAAGTATTCCAGATTTTTGTGGTCCGTCCAGATTTCGAATTTTCTGTCGCTGCCCTGCAGGAAATGGTGCCACTCGTATAGCGCACGCATCACGGCGAGCATTTCCTTGTCGTGTATATCATAGATCCTTTCTGTATCGTTGAGTCCTTTGGACAGAAATGCGATGGGCACCCAGACTCCGTTCTGGCATTGAGTTAAACAGGCCCTTGTCGCGAAGTCGGAGGAGTCTGCCTCCACGCGCCATTCTCCGTCGTCCGTGGGGAAGTGGAGGACCGGTTCAGAGGTTACAGCGTCAATAAGCCGCCGGAACGCTCCGTGTTCTTCTTGTCCCCAACGCCACCGCAGGTTTTTTCGGGTTAACCGGGTTAATGGTTTGGCCAGATCCCCGAACCCCTGGATAAACCGCCGGTAGAAATTCAGGAATCCGAGGAAACTCTGAACGTCCTTCACCGTTTTCGGAGTAGCCCATTCCCGGACTCTGGCCACCTTCACAGGGTCCATTCGAATTTTGCCGTCTCCGATAATCACTCCGAGGTATTCGACCTCTCGTTTCTCGAACTCGCATTTCTCGTGCTTGAGGACAAGTCATTTTCCTTGAGCACCTGAAGCACCTCGAGCACCGTCGTCCGATGGTCTTCCAGGTTATCGGAGTAGATGAGAATGTCGTCGACGTATACGATAACCCGGCCTTCTGCAATTTGCCGTTCGAAAATCTCGTTCATCATCGACTGGAATGTGGCTGGCGAATTCGTGAGCCCGAAGAACATCACCAGAGGTTCCCATAAGCCGTGGTTCGTCATGAAGGCGGCCTTCTCCTCGTCTCCCTCTTTGATGCGAATATTGTTGTATCCCCATCGAACGTCCAGTTTAGTGAACCACGTTGCCTTACGGAGCATGTGCATGATCTCGGAGATCAACGGAATGGGGTACCGATTCTTTATGGTAAGTTCGTTCAATTTCCGATAATCTTGCACTGGCCGTAGTTTCCCATCCTTTTTCTTGACGAAGAAGAACGGCGAAGCCCAGGGCGACTTGGAGGGTCGGTTTCTCCCGGTTTCCAAATGTTCTTTAATGAACGCGTCCAACTCGCGTTGTTCTGTCGGGTTGAGCGGAATATTCCCCCCCTTCACGGGTTCTGCCCCGGGTTTGAGTTCGATCGCATGGTCCCATTTCTTCCGTGCCGGGAGTTTATCGAACTGGTCTTTCTCGAACACACTGTGATAGTCTCGCAAATAATGTTCCGGTACGTTGTCTTCTATTCGCTGTTCGCCTTTCGCTTCGTTGGCCGCCGCCGCTAGTTTCGTGGCTACGCTGCCCATGGCTCGGAGTTGGGCCGCGTTCCTCTGCGGCAATGCGGCGTCGGGATATATCCGGGTTATAAAAATCCGGTCCCCTTCTTGTATGTCTTCTCGGTCTTCTTCCGCCCAGACGTCTTGTAGGCGCTCGCGTTTACAACTGTTGGGGCATGCGGTGAATTTTAGCTCCCCCCTCTCCCAATCAATCTCCGGGTTGTGTTTCCGGAGCCAGTTGAATCCGATGATAACGTCGCTTTTGCCAGTGTCGGTGATCACAAGGGCACAGACTTCGGTGTGGTCCTGTATTTGTAGACGCATGCACACGACATGGGTAATCTCCCCTCCTCGGTTGGGTGTTCCGTCGGCGTTATAAACGGGTACTGGTAGAGGCAGGGGTTCTCGCTCGAATCCCCTTTCCTCCACTAGTCTTTCGTCGATGAATCCTCCTGTGGCGCCGCTGTCCACCAACCCGGTGACCGAGCATCCTCGAAGATTATTCAGTTCTTGGATGGTGACCGGGATCATCATTGAATTGCTGTCCATGGCCCGTATAAAAGCTGGGGGTTCTCTCAGACTGTCCAGCGCGTCCAGGGCGTTGGGTCGGTAGGCGTGAGTAACCCGGTCGACCAATTCATCTGTCACTTCCCCTCGTCGTTGTGGGTGGGCCCACCGGGTTATGACTGCTTTTCCCTCGAAGGGCCGGGCCATGGCTCGAGCCAATGTTTGTTCTACACTTCCAGCGGGGAGTCTGCGCCATTCCGCTTTCTCCGTCCGCTCGCGTTTCGACTTTCGTCTTCTGGAGCTACGAGAGGGAATGCCCTCTCAACTCCATTTCACGTCTTCCTCGGTTTCGCTTGCATTCGCCATCTCATCGGTATCCGGAATAGATAGAAGTTCAAATTGATTCTGGGATGTAACCGGTACAGGTGAGTCGGGTATAGGGTCAGGTCGCGATTTCGCAAACTTTACTCGTGACCTTCGGGAAAATCCTCCGCTGCCTGTTCTTCTTTCAACAGGTCTGAATATATCGCACGGAACTGGGGGTCCTTGACCAGACAGCGCGGGCAGTTTCGAGCCAAGTGCCCTTCCTGCCCACAGTTGTAACAAGTGGGGCGGGAGGTGTTGGCGTTGCCTCTGCTGACCGTTCGGTCGATATCCATGGGAGCGGCCCCGCTGCCGGTGGTGGTAGAGTTTGCGGTTGAACCGCCCGTATTCGAAGTAACCGGGTTATTCCCAAAATGGGTTACCGGGTTATTCAATGGACCCTTCCACTCCGATTTGCGGGAATAACCCGGTTGATTCCCATGGTGGTTTACTCCGGAACTCTGTGCGGTGTGCATCCTCGGGGTATTCACTTGAGTGTTGCCATCTCTCAGGCTTCCGTCCATGACTAGGAACGCGCGGTGCACTCCGTCCATCTTGATGACTTGAGCCTTCCACTCTGCATAAGTGGCGGGCAGGGTTCCCTGTCCGTAGACGGCTCGGATTACTTTCTCGTCGACTCCTCGTTTGAGTAGGCGGATGAGGGTGACCTCATCATACACCGCGGTCTTGTTGAGGGCGTCCAAGACGGTGAAGTATTCCGTAGCTGTGCTCTTCTTCTGGCGCAGGCGCTCCATCTTGGCCTGGGCAATTTCGACTTGTGCTTCTCCTTTGAAGGCCTCAATGACTGCAAGGCGGAATGTCTCCCAGGTGGAGTATGAACCGGTCGCATCCTTGGTCTGCATGGCCAACACAACGTTGTTGGCCCACTGAGAGGCAGATCCGTCCTTCATATAGGATAGGGCAAAGGTAATCTTGCTGCTATCCTGACTGTAGGCGGTGTTGCCATGGAAGTTCAGCCAGCAGTCAGCCAGAAAACTGGTCGACCTGTTCGGAGTCTCCTCCGAACATGCGAGGCGCGGCAACCCTGAGTTGCTTCGTGTTGAGTTTGACCTCCCCACCCGTAGCGTGGAGAGTCCCTTGTCCGATGGCGGTATGAGCCGAGGTCAAAGCCGCCATGGCTTCCGCTAGCAGAGCATTCTGCGCGGTTCGTTCGTGGTTAAGTGCGTCCAGCTTGCCGTGGGCCGAGGTGAGCAAATCCTGAACGGTGGCAATCTGACCGTGGAGTTCTCTGATCTCGGCGTGGCTCTGGTGAGCTTGGCGATAGAGCAACCCGGTGCGGCTGTCGACAGTCTCGCTTTCGAATGCCTCCGGCTGAGGCATGGTAAATCCAGTGGGGTCGCTCATTGTATCGTCCAGTCGAGTCATCGGTAGAGGAGACACTATTCTTTTGTCAGCACAGAGCCTTAACTAGCAGGGTTACTGCGACGTAGGCGACTGGCGATACAGAAAGAGATAGGTTTGAGACAATCCGATTAAGCTCTGGAGAATAGACTAGAATAGTGTAAAGAATACAGAGCTGCAAGTAGGGGTTTTATAGTAAAATACCTAGTAACTGGTAGCGAAGTAATTACAATATATATGAAATATGTCAGAGGCGTTGCCAGTGACGGTCGACATCACAGCGTGCACCAGGCAGAAAGGGGTGATCGTTGAGAAAGCAATCGGAGGAAAGTTGAAATAAAAGGATCAATGCGGCACCTGATGGGATCCCTGATCCGGGGTCGGCATTGATCTCGGCATTCGGGTTATTCTGATCGTAGTTGAATAACCCGGTGTGAAGTTGAATAATCCGGGGCGGGTGTTAGGCGAATAACCCGGGGAGTTTAGGATGGAAATAGGGAAAAAGTGGAAATCATGACAGAAGATTGGCCTATGTTCCGAGTGAACACTCAGCCGGAACTGCACCGAGAGGGTGTTTGTACCTTGCTGGAATCCGTTATTCAGGCTACCACAGCTGCAGATTCAAGCAATGCTGCTATTGTTGTCACAGCTTCTCTCACTGCTCCAGCTGTTACTGTTACTGCTCCAGCTCCTGCTCCTGCTGCCACTACCACTCTTGTAGCTGGGCCGCCTGCCCCTAGTGTCGCATTCAAGGATACTCCTCCAGAGCGCAACAGCCGGGCATTGGGAGTTATCCTGAAATTCCTGTCTGCTGAACTATGCTTGGAATATGTGGATGAAACTAGTGCTGCAACCCTCTGGGCTAATCTGCATGCACGTTTTGAAGAGGAAAATCGCGCCGATACAGCTATGGGTATTCTTAACACTCTTTTCCACACAAAGCTAGTGGTAGAGAGTGAAACAGAACTCAGTGATCGTGTCATGAATCGTGGTTTTCACAACCCATTCATTTCCTTCCCTACTACCCCGTTTTCCATACGACAACCGAACTCCAAAGGAACATCCCGGAATACTCCTGGATCCACACGGCGACGGACCCGGAATATTCCCTGAAACGACGGTAACTCACACTGACAGTTGACAACCGCCCGGGATATTTCAAGGGATCGACGATCGGACACCCGACATGTGTCAAACCCTAAAAGCCAATACACCGTGGAGATATATTCGGTCACACTCCTGTGTGCCATGCGTTGTCTCATCAACGCTGATTGGTATTTCAGATGAAACCTTGGATACCTAATTATCAGAGTAGTATATATACTAGGTAGAATCTTCCTGTACTCTAGATTCTACCTCATCTAATACCAGCTATACTTTGGCCTGGCAACAACGAAGCGTCTTCTCACCACTGGGCAACAACTCTCAGTATACTATCGTTCATCCTCTCATCGGTAACCCTACGTGCGGGTTATCTGGGCGCGTACTATACCGCCTTCGGGTCTTTTCGGGCTCCACCTCGAGCGGACATATGCCGGTGATAGGGCGTGTAACCAAACACGCATGAAAACTACCAAGTTTTCTTCGATTATTGACCTATACTAAGGCGAAGTGAGACTAGAACTGAGGGAATACGTTCTCCTTGGAACGGTATTCTACACCGCTCACGGTCGAAAGCCGGCAATTAACAAGTACTTTGAAGTCCAACCGAGAGCCTTAACGGGTGGCTTGGTTCAGCTTCACGGTCTACCGCTGGGCTCTGAGAGTTGGCTTACCGCCAGACTCCTGGAGTACCGAGGTGAACAAGAGGAACTACAACAGTCTTGGCGGCTGAGCGCTACTAGCGGTAGCCTCATTAAGATAAGGGTTTGAACCACCAACCCTACCTTAGGGTTAGGATCCGGACCGAACGGTTGGACCTATAACTCGAAAGGAGTAACATCAGAGACTTGATACAAATCTCCCCAACGGTAAGACCAAAGGGAGTTAGAGAATGATACGGCCAACCGCTGGACGAGTTTTACTCGGCCAGCCGTTGGCCTC